>JAYKAV010000412.1:52289-105723 GCA_035582835.1 Phoebastria nigripes | reverse complement strand
GCAGACCGCAGAAACCAACACCAATCTTTAACATGTACAGCAAAAACAAGAGCATGATGCAGGTCAGATAAACTAATATTGAGAACAGATTAATCAATATTGTGACCAACAACTGTTAACAGATATAAATTCCTCAATACGCTCTAGTTAATCTGTTGTTATCTCAACCCTTTGTGCCCCACATTGGGTGCCAAAAAGGACTGTCGTGGTTTAACCCTAGTCAGCAACTAAACACCACGCAGCTGCTTGCTCACCATCCCCCCTCTGGTAGGATGGGGGAGAGAATCGGGAGGGCACAAGTAGGAAAATTCGCAGGTTGAGATAAAAATGGTTTAATAATTGAAATGAAACAAAGTAGAACAGTAATAATAACAATGGTAACAACAACAACAATAGAATATACAAAGCAGGCAATGGACAATGCAACTGCTCACCACCCGCCGACCGACGCTCAGGCCGAGACACAAGAGCCTGTCCCGTGACGCCAGAGCCTGCTCCCCCTCTAGTTTTATACTGAGCTTGACGTCACATGGTATGGAATACCCCGTTGGCCAGCTGGGTCAACCGCCCTGGCTATGCTCCCCCCGCCAGCTTCCCGGGCACCTGGCAGGGAATGGGAGGCTGAAAAGTCCTGGTGCAAGCACCACCCAGCAACAACCAAAACATCAATGGGCTGTCAACGCTCCTATTATACCAAACCCAAAACACAGTACCCCTCCCAGCTACTGGGAAGAAAGTCAACTCTGTCCCAGCCGGAACCAGGACACCCTGCAAGTTCTGTTGGCATTGAATAAATAATACATTAGGCATGGTACAAAAGGGTCACATGCATCACAGCATACACAACATTTAAGATTTTAATGACTAATGCTTTACAACTGTTCTCATGGTGTTGACCTATTAAAACATTTTTGTAATATGAGATCTCACTGCTACTCTATCCTACTTTTAATGGGAACTGTGAGATCTGTTGTTAGTATATGTGCATCTTCAGTAACATGCAGCATAGATAAGTATTTTTCAATATCCTGAGCCGCTTCTTGCCCCTAATAATTGTCCACATAGCTCATATATATGTGGTTTATAAGCAAAGCAAGGCAAAAGCTAGTTCATCCATTCTGAAAACAATACACTCAGCTCAGCGTGGTTTAATAAGAAATCAAAGCTAGAGTGATTTTAGCCACAATCCAGCCCCTCTAGAATGGATTGTGAGAAAGATCTAAATCAAGCCACATTCAGATGACAATTTTTTAAAATCTACTCTGTATATGGGCCAGGGAGTTAAATACAGTGTGCTCAGGAGTAAACTAAAATAGTTGCAGCGGTCTTTTCTTCTTAAATATGCCTTACGAAATAAAAAAAAAGAAAACAAAACAAAACCACAAGATAGATGTGTTCTTTTACACCTTCTTAAGGATAAAGCAATGGCTGAGAAGTTTAATTTGTTGAGTTAACATGGTCTTGGGTTGGGTGCAACTCCAGTCTATCACCCAAAGCACTACAGGTAAAAACCTGTATTTCAGAAAAATAGAAGCCATTATTTTCTCCCCTCAAGGTCAAGGCAGAGATTAACAGTCAGGGGTCACACTTCGCATTGCAGTTTCATCTTACCCAACATTAAAGATAAGTTGATAAGGATAGGTAAAAGATAAGAAATACTGCTACTCTGCCTGGTTTGTAATACCTGATCGTTCACATGGTGTAGGTAATACATTTTTACCATGTCATTTACACGATCTTCTTTACAGAGTCAGTCAGGCAGTTATTAAAATCTTCAAAGTAACTGTAAGAATGAGAAATGTGCTTTGTACCTTGCCAAGGTACTCTGTGCCCACTTCTACGTGAATCAGTTTACAGAGTATATTGACTTTGGTAATATTTTAGTAATAGAATACTGTTCCAGTTGGAGTTGGATATTTGAAGGTACATTTTTTTATGTTACATACAGCATGGACTGTGAATGATCAGCTACAGTGTAGAAACACATTTTTCCTGCTTCACAGGTCGTRAGACAAAGAACAATGCAGTTGAGTATAATTCATTTGGAATTAATTACTTTAGTATAAATAACTCTTTTTACTCTAGTTTCATGATTCATTATGTATGTTATAGTAATGTTCAAGTAACTATAAAAAAATAAGAGCTTCTATGTTGGTATAATTAGCAGTGGTAAAATGATGAAAATGCCTCTAATTGAGGGAAATGAGAAGTGTGTACAAATACAATACTATGAGATGCTTCCATGAAGGCAAGAGAAGTAGCAAAATCTGTAACTTCCACATGAGTAATTGCATACTTAAAATAAAAATTTTCCAATCTTGATTTAAAGACCTTGAATGACTGAAAATCCAGCATTCCTGGATTTTAATTATTCATTATTCTCATTGTTAAAAAAAATTGCACCTTATTTCTATTATGAATTAATCTAACTTCAGTGTCCATTAAGCCTTTTCTTCTGATAATATACAGACCTGTCTACTACCAGAAAGTTCTTTTCCACATAGGAATGGTAAGATCACCCGATTAGTTTCCTTTTGACGACTAGACTAAATTTCTCTACTGTGTTACTGAAAAACTAGTTTTAACACCTTACATAATTTTTGTTGCTGTTCCTGAAACGTTAGAAGCTTGTGAGTATCCTTTTTGCAGTTTGACAACGTCAAGTAGACAGCAAAATAAAAACAAACATAGCTGCATAACCATAGCTAATATTGCCTTGATATTTCCACACTGACATATTCTAGGAATGTGTTCAATCTTTTACTCRGTGTCAAAAAGAGAAGTCTCGCTTATTTTTGGTTAGATTGAGAGCACCTTATACACCTATTGAACAAGCTAGGAGCTTTCAGATCCTCAAAGCTCAGCTGTTGCCTGAGTGATACGCACCCACTTTTTCATAGGGACCCCCAGCTCTTTTTCAGGGTAGATGCAAAATGTATCTTAGTCTAAGTCATTTTAATTTTATGACTGTTCAGCAGTTAGGACCTAGCTCACCTCTCCACCCTGTAGCAAGGCATAAAATAGCCTATGTTCACTTTTCTTTCCTGTGGAACCTATTTGGTAGTCTTAAAGTACAAGTGGCTGAGCTCAGCCAAATAAAGAGGTATTTCCTTCCCTGCTGCAAAGTACCTTTCACCCAAGTTCAGCAGTAAAAGTTGTAGAGTCAAGTTCCACCTTTGTCAGTTTAAACTGAAACCTGCTTCTCCTATCACTTACAGTTGCCCTTTCAGCCCTTCTTTCCAGATCTGATCCAGCTTTGCTTAAAATAAGTGTCCATTAAGAAGAACATATGGTATAAGGAACCTTAATTACAGTTATCCTTATACCAACATGTAACATTTAAGAATACTTAAATTTCTTTTTCTGCACAAAGGCATATCTTACCTACTACGAAAAAGAGAAAGGCTCTATCCTATCTCCAGACTCTGTCTCTGTGGCATTTATTTATTCCACATAAAATAGAACAGCTTCAACAGACATGTTTGAAAGTAAGCAGCTTCTAGAGTTTGTCTTCTCCCACCACCCTGCCTCCCTTCCCTCTAGCACTGTATAATATTCTGTAGATGGTGGTACTCTTGTACGACTTCCCTTCAGTGGAGGACAGAACTGGGCCTACCATGTCATACAGTGATTGTTCCAGTAATGGTGCTTCTTTTTGCATTTGTACTTCATAGATGAATAGATATGTCTCTAATTTCAAAAAAGAAGACAGAGGAAAAGGACTCAGAGAAGTTGTGGAATTTCCATCCTTGGACAAATTCAAAATTCAGCTGGACAAGGCCCTAAGCAACCTCATCTAATCTCAAAGTTGGATACATCTTCAAAATTGGCCCTGCTTTGAAGAAGGCGGAGAAGCAGATGGTCTTAAGAGGTCCATTCCAACCTGAATAATCTTATGGTTCTACAACTGTCTTCACTTCTACAAAGCATGCCTAAATCTTGGGAAAGGCTTACTTACAATCTACCTGTGTTCTCACAATTTTATATTGGTTAGGAAGCCTATAGTCATACTCAGAATTTAGTGTTGCATGAAACTCTTCATGAACATTGCCCCTAAATACCTAGGGAATCTAGTAATTTCAATCAGGTCATTAAATAACTGCTGGGAGCCTAAGAGCTAGGAGCTAAACCACTTTGCACTAACACAGACTTTTCTTGTAGATCTCTTTGTTTATTTACTAAAATTAGAAAAGCGTTTTCAGCTGTACAGCTTTTGGACTAAGCTCCCATCCCTATAACTGGAGCTTATGTTTTCATATTCTAAAGGTACGACATTATTTTTGTTCGCTATTGAAATACATTTTGTTACTCTACTATGGTTGTATTCTCCTTAATTGCTTTTCCTTCTACTTTATATCCTTTCAAAAACAAAAGTGAAAATTTAAAAAAATCTTCTGTCCAGTATGGAGCAATATGAACATGTGAGTCCTTACCAAAAATTTGAAAAAATAGAAACACCATCTTTTTTATTCACTATCAAGGTTGTACAGATTTGGGGTACGTGATTGTTTTGGTTGAAGGAATACAACCGCTTTTATCACTTGCCAGTTGAATAGTGTCATTAAAATTGGGAAGGATCCCTCATTCTCCCAGGAAATGCAGCACATTTGTGAAATGTGAGTACCTCAGATGAATCTGTCATTTCACACACTTGAGAGAAACATAATTGTTGCCTAACGTGTGACTCTGTTTCAGTTACCCTAAAAAAAGGAAACAAGTGGTAAAGCCTACTATTATTTACTCAGAATTGATTTTTAGTCAGGTTTGTTGGGGCTTCTTTGTTAAAACTGGATAAATTTCAAAGATTTATGCAGAATTTTAACTGTACCATATTCAAGAGTCTCTTCCCACTTCTGTGAAAACTGACACCTTCCTGTTTAAATAAAAGTGAATTTTCACATGTGTTTTAAAAGCTGGCAAATCCACACTGTAGCCTTACTACATACTGCCAAACACCCTAATATATTAATTAGGTGTCTTCTGTTAAACTCTGCATCAAATTGAACACCAGTTTTGAATTCTCCATAATACCAAATCCCTAGTTGATGTGAACGAGTACATCAAAACCACCAGTGGTTTATGCCAATGGAAGACGTCATCTGTCAAACAGAGCAAACCAAGGAGCATTCCAGGAGGACAATTTACCTAAACATCCCAACTTTTCACCCCTTTTCGTCAAATGCAGTATTTACAGCTATGAAGAATTAGTTTAAAATCCTGCTGTGATAGTTTGCACAGATTACATGTAGTTTCTGGTCCTGAGGTGGGCCCAACAAATGTGGATGTACATAACATCGGGTGCAGGAATCAAGAAGATTGACTGCATTTTTTAATAAACTGCTCGTGAGGCTTTGCATAGTTTGAATAAGCTCCTCCTTCTTTAGACAGAGTTTTCAGGTAACTTTTTGTTCGGAGCAAGGCAATGTACAGTTACTTTTCATTATCAAATCAACTCCACAGAGGTATATCTGAAATTGCTTTACATGTTGTCAAATCATATTGTAGCTGTCAACATTATACATGTTCTCAGTACTACATAAAGTCCTTGTATTATTAGATATTATATAACCATTGCTGCTTTACCACCTTTCAGTTTTGTTATTTCTAAAAAATCTGCAATCGGGTGCTGTAGAATATTAGACTTCATAGACTTCACATGTACTGAACTTCTTTGATGTGACAATTTGGGGGAGAAAAGAATGTTAGCAGGTAGTTTTCAGAGTCTGTAATAGTACACTGCTTTCTTTTAAAATTATATTTTTAGAGAATATTTGATTTTCCTCTGAGAATAGAATTTTTGGAGTTAAAAATGACTTTTTTTTTTTTTTTTTAGTTTTTGACCATAATATAAATTTTTTCTCTTTTTTTTTTTTTGTGGTCATGTAGCCCACTGTCAGGATAATTTCTGTATGTTCTTTTCATTCATGTAGAGATAACTGGGCAAAATGTAAGAATGTAAAATATAGCATCATTGTGCTGCTAGGCCGTTTCATTATCAATCCCATTATCAGAGGATTACATTTCAGGTACAAAAAATCACTTCAGGCTGGGTGTTGTTATGGATATAGTTTGATTCTAAGCATATTATATTTAAATATTTTAGTTTTCCTCCCACCAGACTGCTGTATCTTTAGGCTTTCTACAGTAGCATCAATATTGTATTAGGCTGCCTCAAATATTTCCAGCTTAAATAAAAATTCTTCCCCTGCAGTCTATCATATCAATTGTTTATGCTAAATCATTAAGGAAATAGCTACACTTACAAGAACGAATCTTTTGCAAATTGTTCTCACGTTAGTCAGGACTGAAGAAAAATCCTTTCCCATCTTTCTCACTCTTTTTCTTTCTCCTAGGGCTGAGTGGCTTTAGACTTTCTGCTACCAGCCCAGGTTTCTTTGGCATGTACCTTCATGCCATGTTAGTGCACAGGTACTGACACAATCTTAATATGTTACTTTCACTGGGTCACAGAGGGAACATCAGACAGTTTTTGGACAGTACTGGCCTAGGTTCAAACCAGGATCACAACGAGATTCATGAAGAGTGGTCCTATGCCACACTCATTCATGAATGTGCTGCTCTGAAAAATTGGGGTGAAAACCTGAAAAAGGGCCTGAAGAAGAGAAGACCAAGGGAAGGATCTAACAGCTGCTTGCAGCTGCCTAAGACACTTTTCAGGGGTGCACAGTCAAGGATGAGAGGCTACAGGCACAGGTTGCAGCAAGAGCAGCTGACTGTCCAGAGGGGCTGCTGAGCCTCCATCCCTGGACATGTTCAAAACACAACTGAGCAAGTTCCTGGGTAACCCAATGCAACTTCACAGCTGGCCCTGCTTCAGTGAGGAGGCTTGACTGGCCAACCTTCACTGCTTCTTTGCAACATAAATTATCTCATGATTCTGTTCCATGATGCTGGAGTTCATCAAGTTATCAAAAGTTTATATTACCTTTTAAAACAAATACACTACTTGAGTGGTAAAGCAATTTCTTATATGTTACCCCAGGAAAATTTCCAAAACAAGTCCCTTTTAATATTTTACAAGAAAAAATATAGCTCCGGTACACTGGTAAATTATGTGCCAATATTAGAGTCCTCTTAGTTCTGATATTTAACACAGTAACCTCAATTGAATAGAAAAAATATGTTTCTGTTGTAAAAAAAGGTTCAGGTTTTCACAGAAATAATTCCCATAAAGACAAAATCTCAAAAACATAAACCATAACATAACATAATGATAACACAAAACATAACATAAACCATATATCTAGAAATAATATCTGATCAGTCAAAATAAATCTTTTTTTGTTATCTCCTTTTTTCAATATTTCTGTTCTGTAGCTAGCAGAAATATGTATAATCCAATTACATAAAAAAGATTATTGGACTTCAGTTTCATTTTTAAGAAGGTAGCAAGAATATTCTGACATTTTCAAAACATTTCCCGACATATAAAAAGGCTAACAAGAAATTTATCAGAACTGGTGACTTTGTAGAAATTTTTTTTTTTTTACCATCTTTTTCATCTTTTTCTGGTGAAAAAAATTTCCAAAATGTGAAATAGTTGCCAATCAGCTCTACTGAGAACCCTATAAAAATTGAGCTGTTGCTGCTTAGACAATAAAGGCAGATTTGTAAAAGCCTGCTGCAGGAGAAATTCCAGTTCAGCCTCTCTCCCCTCCACTTTCCCTCTCTTCCTTTGTCCTTCAACATGCAGTCACTCACAACCTAGAAGAATGAAACAATGTAAAAGTAAGCTCCAATTTCTGCAGCCTTTTAAATTTTATCTCTACTGATGGCCTTTAAGAGCTGAAATCCTAAGGACACAACTATTGTTGTTTACTTCTAACGGAATTAACTTTGCATATTTTTCCTCGTAATTGCAGGCGTAGAAATGTCGTTTCCAATTATGCTTTGTGAGATGAAATAGAATAGATGAAGACATAAAAAGATAATAAATAGTAAGTAGATAAGAGTGACTAATTCAAATTTCACAAATGTCCCTCTTTATGATAGATAGTCTTCTTACCAGGTCCATATTTGCTTCTAAGTCTGGCACTATCTGACTTCTATTACTGCAAATTATTGTTGGGAATATTGAATTGTAGGACTAAGATGCTAGACAAATGATTTAAACTTGGAGAATTGCTTTCACCTCAATTAAAGCTGCCTGCACAATCTTTTTGTCCTCATTTTGCCTTAGTATTCTGTTTGTCATACGTATGAATGTTTGCAGTGCTATATTTGCCAGCAGCTCTAGGCAGGATCAGCTCTGCCTTGTGCCATAAAGGCAGCACAGGAAAGCATGCCTACTTATAGAGAGCTTCTTAAAAAGGAATTCATGGAGTCATGGCCTGATTCTTCAAGAACCAGCAACTTTTCTCTGTGATAGTTATTCACACACATAAATGCTTGCAGAAACCAAGTAGAAACAACAAAGCATCAAGACTGGGCAAAATATAGTAGTGGAGATACATCAAAAATACGAGCAGAATGGTTTTGCCAAGCACCTTACAGCTAGATGAGTATCCAAACTAGAGCCTCTGAGATTTGCAACAGAAAAAGGAAGACAGGATCTCTCCTAAAATATGATACATTTAGTTTTATACAGCTAAAACGGGTGAGCAGCCCTAGTATTTTAGCATGTATGTTGTAGTACTGGCTGAATCAAGGAAAAGCACAGCAACAGAGAGAGAGAGAAGTAGATTTGTATATGCCATGGTCTACATCATTGGCTTGCTGCACTCTCCAGTGGTACTAGAGCTGTTCCAGGGCTACTGGAATAGTGGAAAATACTTGGGACCTCTTTATGGTACACGTTGCTCAAATATTATGCAATAACTGCCGACATTTGTTGCTAATATGCATACAATAGTGAAATGTTTTGGGATAGATGAAGTGAACTGAGCTGTATAAATTAAGTCAAGTTTCAAATATACTTTCTTCTTCTTCTTTTATTGTAAGCAGATCATATTCCTGATCTATGAATATAAACACAGGAGTGATAAAAATGTACTTTTAAATGTTAAAGATGTTTTCTTTTTCTTTTATTATTTAAGCCAAGTATAAATTCATTACAAGCTTTAAGACATAGAAGTAATTCAAGATATATAGCAGTCTTTAGAAGAAATGGTTACTTGAGTTTGATCTTATCTTACTCTCTGCTGTCAAGTTATTGGAATTTGTCAGAAGGTAGGAGAACCACAAAAGACAGGCTATTTCAACAGAGTGCAGTTTTCTTCCTCTCCTGTTAAATTGTAAAGATAAATTTAACATGCACACACAAAAACTGAGAGTTTTTATCTGAACTCCTGCTATCCTGAGTTGTAGCAACTTAAAAGGACCTGTCAGTGGAACTAACAGAAAAAATATTTGTCAGGATAGACTCCAGTCAGTGAAAATGAAGAAATAATAGAACTACCTTAGTGAACTTCACATTAAATAGTAGAATAATCATCACCCAAGCATGGAAATCACCACCTCTATACAAGTGTTGAAATCCTGTGGATTTCATGCAAGTCTGGTGAACAAAAAAATATGGTTTTGATTCTAGATTAATTTCTATGTGTATATTGATACACATGTTGGGAGGCTGCAAAAAAATCGGAAAGCAGAAGCCAACATACATCTATTAATGTCCTTGTAACATGATGCTAAGAAAACCAAAGAAGGCGAGAAAGCGGTAACTTGCTTCACAGGCAGGATTTTAAGGATAAACTGGTATTTAGAGGGAGACCTTGTACAATGCTCAGACAACTCTCTCCTGCTGAGTGAGGTCTACTGTGCTTGGAGAAATTGGAATGTATATATTTCCATTTCATCATTAATTCCTCTTCCTAAAGAAACAACCAAAAAGACTGCATTTTAGCTCATTGTTCAGTCTAGTAAAAAAAAAAAACAAAAAAACAAAAAAACAAAACCACACCAAAAAAAACCAAAACCAAAAAGAAAAACAGAAAAAAGAAAAACCAGGAAAGTATCACTGTAACTAAATACTTGAGGGATCCCTTTGTGTCCCTTACAATGGAAACACACACTTTTACCAAACTGCAGAAGAGCGAAGCTTTGTGACAGGATTACACAATTGAAAAGCTGAATCTCAATATACAATTCTTATTTACAGCCATGCTAGTTTCCAGGAAAAAAACTACTTGTCCTCTTTTCAAACAGAGCAGAACTCGGTGATAGATATGTCTGAAGGTAGAATTGCAGACCTGAGCTGTCACCCAGGAGTTAATCTTAGCTTGAAAACAACTTTCTGCCACGGTTTTAACATAATTCAGATAAGTTTACACATCATTAGGTGCCATTACCTGTCCCCCCACTTCCCAGTATGCCAAGACGGAGGAATGTGAACAGGGTAAGTACAATATAAAGCTTTAAACTCAAATATGCCTCCTGAATTTTTCAGATGTTTCAAGTGCCATGGAAACATCCAAGAGGCATCAAAACCTACTAATTGCAATAAAACCTTTCAATCCAGGATACCTGCTTTTTCTGCTATGTCTATCACTACCCCAATGTGTAAATCCTGATTAGTTACACGTTTCTGTCAGAAAATCAATCCCAGAAGTATTCATCGGCTGTGTACCTCACCATTTTATTTTCTTGAGAGATGAGATACCCATTTTGAAGTACTACAGACAAGATATCTTACAGATATTTAAATTTCTAGTTCTTAGTAATATCAATGGGCATGGAGGACCTAAATATCTTTTAAAAACTGACTACACGTGCTGGCTTTTTTTTTCTAGCAAACCATCTCTGTGTTTCTGATGAAATGAAAGAAAAAAGTTAAAATATTTAAGGAAAGCAGAGATTTCTCTTGAAATTTTCAGTTGCAAAACAGTTTGAAATAGTCCTTTGACCATTTGTCTGCATAATAATTTTTCCTAAAAGCCATATTAGATGGGCAGCAGAAAATGATACATGTACTTTCAGGACAATTACTAAGCCTGAAAAATCCTGAATGGAGTACCACAGTCTCCTTTGACAGGTCACCCACAAAACACACCAAAAGGACTTTCCAATCTTTCTGCTTTCTCACAGAGTTTGTAGCATGATGACACTGTCTTTCCTATAAGAYAGCCCTCATTTTTATGTAACTGTCAACAGGTTTGTGTGCCAGCTGAGAAGTTTGCTGAACTTCAAAGTAACTGCTAAAAATGTTCCTCTATTTTATTATCCCAAAATAAATGTAAATCTCGATTTTATTAAGAAAATAACATTCTTTTTGTTTCTTTCTGCTGGTAAAATGACAGCAACATTTGGTTGAAAATAGTGCACTGGAACATAGTTTATCCACTGAAGGAAGTAAGAAGCTTAACAAAATTATTTTTTGCTGACAGAAGGAAAACAGACTTTTGAGGAAATTAATTCTGTCATTGGAATAAAGTAGACTTTTAAAAAATTCCTTCTGTCTACCACAAAGCAACTTGTCTGCAAAAAGGCATTTTGCCCTCAGGATTCATCATTTGTCCAACTTCCTTACTATTTCATCTGGCAGATTTTCTCTGATGGTTTAAGTTTCACACTGTATACCCTTCTAAGTCACTAAAAAGACAGACATGTTATTTACATGAAGGACTATAGTGAATAAGACTTCCTGGACACATTAACTCTGGCAAGTGAAATTTCTTTGGTCATTCATGTTTTTTGGGGATTATTTCCAAAAAATATCTAAGTGAAAAAAAAGTGAATTGTCTGTTCATGTGTTCCCCTAGTCATGTATACCAACATATGTTATATCCAGGGTATTGTTACAGGAGATCAAACACTGTTCTACATCATACGAGGACACAGTTTCTGAGAAATCTTCAAAACTCTGATACCAAAATGTTGTTATCCACCCATAAGTAATTTAGTGCATTGTTTATTTCTCTGTATGCATATGCAACTGCATATGATAAAAGAAGATTAAACATCAGTGTTTTGCAGGTAAATTGCCCTTTCCTTGTAATGATATCTTGGGCAATATTATAATCAAAGAAAGGAACAGGAATAAATTTATATGTATTCCCATCTTCTCCTGTTCTATTAATTCACCATAAATTGTTACTGTTTCTCAGGAATGGCAAGCCAAGGAGATTTTTCAAGCCATCTTCTATACTATTAACTCCTTATTATTCAGTCTTGAATTCAGTCCTTCATGTGAACCTTACCTCTAGAAAATCAAGCATTCTATCTCCAATACGAGACACCTGACGGAACCAACAGGAATTTAGGGTATTTGAATATTCCGGTAAATTTTTATTCACCAAAACCTCTTGCTCAGTTTTAATTTTTCCATTTATATAGTGTTGTATTTCAGCTTCCTCTGACATCTGCTTAGTTAACAACAGCAATATGGAACTGATAAAAAGTGAAAGGAAGCAACTCTGAAAATTACAGAGAGCAAACATTCTCACAACTTGACCAGCCAAGCTGGAAGGCAGAGATGGTTCTGAGGCTGACACTATCTGCAAGCATGCCCTAAGATATTTCATTTGCATTAGAGTATCATTTACATAAAGGTACCGTTTCATTTTACCTGCAAAACGCTGAAAAATCAAATATCTCTTTACCTGATGCCAGAGTTTTGTCTGAATTCCCCTCATGCTGTACAGCTTGCTCAATCACTATGAATTCTGTTGGGTATTTTTCCTTGTGTTTCCTTCCACCAAGGTTTGTCTTTGAGCTTTAACAGTTCCATGAGTTTCATGTTTAGTCAATCATCTAAAAAATCCCTGTGAACACAACTAATTCAAATAAGCTTTCCATTGCAGTTCCATCACAATTAGGGAAAAAAAAAAAAGGTGTCACTGGGTACACTACCATTGCTGCCAAAAAAATGTAACTTCAGTTCCTTTATTTAAATACAGCTCCCAACTCTACATCGCCTATATGACAGCTAGTAAGAAAGATGCATTATACTGATCTTTATTACATATGTAATATGAATTTTCCTGGAATATATATTTAGGATAATTTATGAGAAAAATCCAGGCATTTTATGAGGGTTTGTACACGGAGTACATGTAATCCTAGCCAGTTTACTGTAAGACTATTTGTCAATCTGATAGGGTCACTTAAGAGCATTAGCAAGTGCCAAAGGTCTGCTATAGTACAGTAAATCAGGTTACACTTCACAGGATCATTAAAACAAAGGCACTACAGTGGGAATCACATCTACTAAATGTTGACAGCCAAATACAAATATCATTCAATATACTATACCAGGTGAAAAAAATCACTACCCTAAAGGTAAAGAAAAAGAAAAAGATACACTCTACAACTCTCTCTGATATAACACACAAAGATACACTCTACAACTCTATCCCTAATATAACACATTATTGTATCCAGAGAGTAAATGAGGCAAGGAACCTCCATTCCCAAATGCCCATTGCAAAGCATCAAGCAAGGAGTTCAGTAGACACAGAAGCATTTTCAGGACTCATATGAGAATGAGTCTTTTGCTGTGAGCACAAATATAGCAGTGAAATACTTGAATTACCATCAAATCCATAATGAAAAAGTGGAGTTCCAGATCAATATTTTTTATAACACCAAAGAGATTACCATTAAACAGACTTAATCTGTGCCAAGCTTTTTCACATGACTAATTCTCTCTCAAATGAGTAGAACTACTGAAATGAAATACTGGTTAAACCACTGAGATATGTTTCACAAATATAATTTCTTTTATGAGTCCTGTTCCTGGAGGTTCGACACTTCTTACCAGGTGTGGTAGCTCCCAGCCATCCCTAATGGTGAAAGGTCTAAAAACTCTGACAGGTATTCCCACTGAATTCATCAGTATAGTCGGAGTTTTATTTTAAAAATGGGAATTAGATTATCCAATATAACACAGCAATGCTGATGCCGTGTATAGTAATGACACAAGAACAGAAGAACAAAATTGTTCATAAAAGAAATGTACAAAATGTACAATATAAATTATGAAGAACAAAAGGAGTGGGATTCATCTCACTTGACTCCTACCATCCAAAATCCACACTAGGTGTTAATTCCAACAGTTTTGAATATCTATTTAAAAAGGGAATGAAGTGCTGCTGAAACTGCTTGTCTCTGTTAACTAGAAGAGTACCTTAACACTGAACTTATATCAGACACCTGACTTTTAGCCAACTACAGTCAGGTGAGATGACCTTTGTCCTAAGTTTCTAGATAAAATTCACCGGATGGGTCCTCTGAAGAAACCTAAAATATATAGAAAACATGGAACTTACATACAGTATTTTTTCAGATGTATTTGAGATAACCTGTTGTTCCCCACTGGAACTACATATAAAACTTATAGGAAACCCAGAAATTAAGTACATAAAAAGTCTTTGCAGAATGGACCATATATTCTGCAGTTGAATGTGAATTTCTCTTATAAATCTATATTAAAATCAACACATAGATGCAAATCACAGCTTCGGAATTGATGTCTCTAGGCCAASGTAGAGTTTTGTCTTCTAATTTTTTCAGTGAAATGAACAATTTCTGTACTGTAGTGTCCTGAAAAATAGAGGCACTCATCAGAACTCAAAAAGTCATCTGCTTTGGTTAGATTGTCATTTGGTATTTGACAGCAAAATCATAGAAACAGGAATGAAATAACAGATCCACATCTCTATATGCTTAAATTTTGTTGATTAAAATTAATTTTAATCGTATATTTTGAACTGGTTGTATTGTTATGAAACATTGGTTCCAGCAGTCTTGGTGTAATATAGCTGGAGACTTCAAGTTATATAAGAGCAAAATTAAAACTCCAGCTCTTTTCCTTTCAGAGACAGGACTCAAAATGAAAATTRATTGATATGAAGTGTTGTTAAATGGAAAAAGATTTTTATTTTTCACTGCCACCACCAAAAAGCATGCAAATGAACAATGTATTCAGGGTTGCTGTACTTAAGGGATTTGTCTCTCCTTTTTCAGCAGTTTGAAAGTCACTAAGAATGACAGGACTCACTTCAGCATCCCCTGTTCCTAAAGCTCTATCCACACCTTGCGCCCCCAGGAACATTAGCCAAAGCTGTACACCTAGAAGAGAGGTTGGGAAGAGGAAAGAGGTCATAAGCAAAATCTTTGAAATCCCATTATAATTAAATGAAACAGATTCAACAAATAAAATTTTGTAATCCAAAGTGTTTCATTTTAATAATTGCAAATAAATAGTTTCTACAAGAGCTTCAATATTTTTATTTTTTACTCTGAAGTGGAATGAAATAAATGTCAGAGTAACAACACATCAACTCTTGATCAACACATTTTAGAAGTGTTCCAAAAATGGGCTTTCCTCCAAAGAAACATAGTTGTAAGCTTATGCCTTGTGTTGGTTAAAGACACTTCTGAACATCCTGGACTTTATAAGACGTGTTGTCTGTAAGAAACGTTCACTATAAAGAATACAAAGCTATTGAAAATTATATGATAAATTTGTATGATAATGAATTTATCAAAATGATAAATTGTTTTACAATCTGACATTTTTGTCTATGCAGTTGTGACTACATTCAGTATTACATCAGTTTATCTAAGCCAAAAAAAAAAAAATCCATATGCAAGTTAGCCTTGATCTAACACTATGAATTAACATTTTGTTTGTCTTTTAATGGCTCAAATATTTGTAAAAGATAATATGAAAAATGAAATATTTCTTCAATAAATCTTTTTCATAGGGAAAATTAATAGGTAAAGTTATGTCTCTAGAAATGTTATCATTGTATTAATCCAATTTATTTGAGTTATAGTACTTTCCAAAACCTCTGATCAAACCAGTGAGTTTATCAGATGTGTTTTTATGAGACTCTTTTAAACATATAGCATGCTGTTACTATAATATTAAGCCAAACTAAATTGAATCATGTGTTTTTAGAAAAAAACTGAATAGGACCATAATAACTGAGGGGTGAAAAGGAGTATTAAAAGCACTTTATTTAACTACCTCAGTATTCCTAGCTGCATCTTCTGACTCAGATTTATGCTGCAGACTTGCAAAGAAATGTGATTTTTAGCTCTATTAAAAATCAAGTCAGTTTATGGAAAAATAAAATTTGATATATTTACTGAAAGAACTCACTTCAAACAGTAAATGTAGCCACAGGAAAAAAAAAAAAAAAAAGTAATAATTTAAAAAAATCCCAAACTCTATTATAATTTTGAACATGCATCAGAATTATTCCATAACTGGATGAGCTTTCCAGGTCAAACATCTATTTTGAGGAATTCAAATAGCCTAGAAATTTTCTAGCTTACTGTTACCGTTTACCTTCCACATTGTACACCAGAGCATTATTTGACTCACCCACACAAATACATAAAGACTGATTTAATAAAGTTAGCTGTTCCAGGGGTGGTGTGCCTTYCCAGGCTATTGAGGAGTATTTCAACTGCATAACTGAATAGATATGATCTCTTCCAGTCACAAAACTCATGGCTCAATTCCTGCAAGGGAATTATTCATATGAGTGTCAGGGTGCATTTCAGCAAAAGCTGAAGAGTCACTGCCGTCATACCAGAAAGAGGAGACATCTAAACAAATTGCCATGTTCCTGGGATCAAGAAGTTTTCAAAATTCTCAGGTAGAATAAAATAATGCTGTATTTTTTCGATTAACACTAAATAACTGAGTGTGGGTGATTCATCTTCATATATAAATATATGTTTCATTGATAACTAGATTATAAATTTGCATTATTTTATTATGATCATTATTCTCTTCTTGGAAAATGTTCACTGAAGCAATGTATGTATTAAAGACTTCTCTTAGCTTTTTTTCCAAACTCGTAAAAGGGTCACCGATTCTCTTCTGTAATTTTCAAGCACTTAAAATTTACTACCAAGACTATCCTGCCTCTGCTGTGTGTTAGTTAAAACCATGATCTTCTCAGCCTTATTTTTCTAGGAAGAATAATTGTCTTACAGGTCACAATGAACATAAATATAGTAAGCTGGTGGCCAAGCACTGGGATTGTAAGACGTTTACAATCTGATGCAGAACAGTTTAGTAATAGTGGAATTATTTTTTAGTAAACTAGCAGCTTAACAGTAGTTAACAGAGTGAAAGCAAAGAAACAAAAGGGTTAATACAGCTCTCTATGCCTTTATATTTACTCTAACTTTAACTATGTTTGTTTAATAAAGGAACCGTTCTTGAATTATGTGTGAAGGTTAATTTGCTGTCAAGATCCAGTAATGTTAAGCTAGAAGGATCCCTAGAAGATGTTATTCGGTTCATTCATACAGGCAAGGTAAGAGCAGCCATACTAATATATCTCTCAACATTTACTTGTCTACCATAGCTGTGAAGACTTGCACAGATAAAGCCTTATTAGTCTCCCCAGAGAGTCTATACAGAGGTTGGCCTTCTTTCTAGTTATGAAGCTTTTCCTAACACCTGGTCTGAATCTTCATTGCCGCAACAAAATTCCACTATGTCTCTTACAAAGTTGAGACTCCTTTCACATACACCCCCTCCACTGTTTCTTTTTTAGTCTAAACAATCTTGAATCTTTAAGTCTTTTGTGTAGGAAATGTTTTCTGGATGCCTAGGAGTTGTGGCCTACTGAAATGTTTTCAAGCAGTCCAAGTCTCCCTCAAAGTGAAGTAACTGACTCTAGACTAATGCTTTACTCATTTTGCATAGGACAAGGTTATATCGCTTATCTTAAATTATTCTTCATTCTGTTTTCCAGGATGATGTTTGCCTTGTAAGACATCAGTGCTGCCTCATGTTCAATTTACAATCCAGACCCCTCTGAACCCATAGGCAGCTACAGTGCCAATACTACATCCAACAGCTGCATAGCTGTTTATCCCTGCCAAGGTCAGGACTCGACGTTTGCCCACGTCATATGCTAATTTATCTTTTCCAGACTATTTCTCCAATTTCTCCACATCACGTAATTTCAAAACCTTTCAGCTAACACACCAGTAGACCCTTCCTGGCTCTTTGCACCCTCTATTAGCATCTGGCCATTAAGAAAAACACTGAATGGCAGCACGGTCAGAACAACCCTTACAGAATCCCACTGGATGCCCCTTGAATTTCCATAATAGCATAGAGTTATTCAAAATAACTCTCCGAGTAGGTTCCCAACCAGACTGAAAGCTGTGATACAGTATTTTCATCTAGACCACGCTGCCCAGTGTGTCAAGGCTACTCCACAGTTTATAAGACTATGTTTATGGAAGCTGTGCCATCAGTCAAATCTATCTTGCTATATATTTTTGACCACACTGAAGCTCTTGACCCTGCTTAGTGAATAAATAACATGAAAACATATTATGGGCAAACACAGAAGGAGGTAGATGGTATGCTTTATTTTCCCTTGTACTTGTTTACCACCCACCAGGGCAATGCTCTTGGATCAGAATGGGCTGTGACAGACAAGAAGAAAAGAGGCCAGATGTTCACTATGAATTGTTGTTGTATTAAATTAATGCCAGTCTAAAATTTCACCAGCAATATGGTCACTACTGCTGTGACACAAAAAAGAAAAAAAGAGACTGCAACAGATGTTTCTAGTTTTTCAAAAGATTTTTTTTATTATTTCACACTAATCTAAATCTTCAGTGACATAAGTTTCTCTTACTGTCGCCAAGACATACAAAGAATAAGCAGATGTTTCTCATAATTTTTCAGTTCCTGATCTGAACATAGGTTAAAAGTACGACAGGGCTGTACAGTAACAAACGTTGAGTTAGTTATGGGAGCCATATTGGCAACTTCGTAGAGCAACCCCAGGAGGGTAATTTTCCACTCAGAGAAGGCTCAGATCATGCATCAGAATATGGTCATGCTGCTGCCAGCATCCAAGAAACCTTGCTCACAGCTAGCTCAAATGTCTGTGCATGGCACTGCATTGCATGGTGTAGAGATACTGAGGAGAAAGAGAGATAAAGTACATGTCTGTCTGTAAACTAACAAGTCATCTGAGGAAAGAAAAATCAAAGTTAAACAGAAAGGTAATCCTTTAAGTATCCTAGTCACTTTATATATATTGATTATTTGGTGGTGAGACAGCTATACATATTATGGATGGATAAATAACCTACTTTAAAAGAAAACCGCAACCATGTCTCATTCTGAAGCAAATCCCTAGCCAGTGTAAAATGACATATCTCCTGTAAGCTAAAGATGCTGCGGCTGATTAAAACAGCTTCAGATGTGGCCCACTAAAGCCTCTTCCATATGGCCTGCGGCCATGACCATTTGGTGCATCTTATTTCTGTACATCTGTACTACTTCCCCTGCAGTGACAGGACAGGACCTTGTGTAGGGACATTTGATGTTTGTTTGATGTGCAATGAACCATGGACATTGACAGTAGATGTCCATGAGATGAGAGTAACTTTTAAAATATATATAAGCTTAGAAAATGGAGTGGGATTCACAGCGATGCATCCCAACAAAGAGGAAGTCAGGCAAAAATGCCAGGAGGCCTGCATGGATRAACAAGGRGCTCYTGGASAMACTCAAACACAAAAAGGAAGCCTACAGAGGGTGGAAGCAAGGACAGGTAGCCTGGGAGGAATACAGAGAAATTGTCTGAGCTGCCAGGGATCAGGTTAGGAAAGCTAAAGCCCTGATAGAATTAAATCTGGCCAGGGACATCAAGGGCAACAAGAAAAGCTTCTACAGGTATGTCAGGGATAAAAGAAAGACGAGGGAAAATGTGGGCCCTCTCCAGAAGGAAACAGGAGACCTGGTTACCTGGGATATGGAGAAGGCTGACGTACTCAATGACTTTTTTGCCTCAGTCTTCACCAGCAAGTGCTCAAGCCACACCACCCAAGACACAGAAGGCAAAGGCAGGGACTGGGAGAATGAAGAACCACCCACTGCAGGAGAAGATCAGGTTCAAGATCATCTAAGGAACCTGAAGTTGCACAAGTCCATGGGACCTGATGAGATCCATCTGTGGGTCCTGAAGGAACTGGTGGATGAAGTTGCTAAGCCACTATCCATTGTATTTGAGGAGTCATGGCAGTCTGGTGAAGTTCCCACTGGCTGGAAAAGGGGAAACATAACCCCCATTTTTAAAAAGGGGAAAAGAAAGACCCAGGGAACTACAGGCCAGTCAGTCTCACCTCTGTGCCCAGTAAGGTCATGGAGCAGATCCTCTTGGAAACTGTGCTAAGGGACATGGAAAATAAGGAGGTAACTGGTGACAGCCAGCATGGCTTCACTAAGGGCAAATCACGCCTGACAAATTTGGTGGCCTTCTACGACGGGGTTACGGTGTTGGTGGATAAGGGAAGAGCAACTGACATCATCTACCTGGACTTGTGCAAAGCATTTGACACTGTCCCGCACAACATCCTTGTCTCTAAATTGGAGAGACGTGGATTTGAAGGATGGACCACTCGGTGGATAAGGAATTGGCTGCATGGTCACACTCAAATAGTTGCAGTCAATGGCTCAATGTCCAAGTGGAGACCGGTGACAAGTGGCATTCCTCAGGGGTTGGTATTGGGACCAGCACTGCTTAACATCTTTGTCAGCAACATGGACAATGGGATTGAGTGCACCCTCAGCAAGTTTGCCAACAACACCAAGCTGAGTGGTGCAGTCGACATGCTGGAGGGAAGGGATGCCATCCAGAGGGACCTTGACGGGCTTGAGAGGTGGGCCCGTGTGAACCTCATGAGGTTCAACAAGGCCAAGTGCAAGGTCCTGCACCTGGGTCAGGGCAATCCCAAGCACAGATACAGGCTGGGTGGCAAATGGATTGGGAGTAGCCCTGAGGAGAAGGACCTGGGGGCATTGGTTGATGAGAAGCTTGACATGTGCTTGCAGCCCAGAAAGCCAACTGCATCCTGGGCTGCTTAAAAAGAAGTGTGACCAGTAGGTCAAGGGAGGTGATTCTTCCCCTCTACTCTGCTCTCATGAGACCCCACCTGGAGTACTGGGTTCAGCTCTGGGGGCCCCAGCACAAAGAAGGGCATGGACCTGTTGGAGCGAGTCCAGAGGAGGGCCACGAAGATGGTCAGAGGGCTGGAGCACCTCTCCTATGAAGACAGGCTGAGAGAGTTGTGGTTGTTCAACCTGGAGAAGAGAAGGCTCCGGGRAGACCTTATTGCAGCCTTCCAGTATCTGAAGGTGGCCTACAAGAAAGCTGGAGAGGGACTTTTTACAAGGGCACGTAGTGATAGGACAAGGGGCAATGGCTTTAAACTGAAAGCAGGTAGCTTCAGATTAGATATAGGAAAGAAATTCTTCACTATGAGGGTGGTGAGGCACTGGAACAGGTTGCCCAGAGAAGTTGTGGATGCCCCCTCCCTGAAGGTGTTCGAGGCCAGGGTGGATAGGGTTTTGAGCAACCTGATCTAGTGGAAGGTGTCCCTGCCCAGGGCAGGGGGGTTGGAACTAGGTGATCTTTAATGTCCTTTCCAACCCAAACCATTCTATGATTCTGTGATTCTATGATAACAGCATTGGGCATTTCTTTGCAGAAACACTTAATACATTTAAATTTCTCAACAGTCACCAGATTCATTTCTTTTAACAGGACAAAACTCAGCTCTGGAATTCCCTCTGCAATATAAAGAAATGGCACCAAAGAGATGAAAAATCCAAGAGGGCCAACAGAAGAGGCATGACTAATAAAAGGTATTATCAATTCCTTAATTCTTATAGCAGTAACTCCTAGCTCTCATTTGCTACCGATAAAAAATTATGATAAAACATTTAGCATCCTCAATTCCTCAACAGTGCATGCCTGCATTCTTACAACAAGCAAATCAGTATCTCTTCATGCATCAAATGAAAGGAACAAGAGACAGAAGGGAACATGGGCTTTATAGTGTACATTCTGTATTTAAGAGTACACATCCTATGCCCTCTGCTTACACCCAGGGAATAGGAAAGTCCCATTCCCCAGACAGTGAGATACGTATTTATAATGATAACCCACCTCATTTCTTCAAGAATTCTTCCCATTCTTTCTCCTTGATTACCTGCTGGCTTTTGCAGTAAAGCAGCATTTTTAGCTGCAGAGATGCAACCGCATCAATGGCCAATATGAAACAGTAAAGTGTTTTGGCAGCAGTGGCCAAAGCTTTTGCAAACATATTTGGCTTCTTCCAGTTAGAAAGGTAAATGTCGTACTCCACATGTGATGACAGGAGTTTTTGATTAATCAAAATGTAAAAACTAAAATTTCATTCAAAAATATTGTGCTTTGTGAAAGAAGGGAGAAAAATGAATGTCCAAAACCTGATTTACTTTTGCTGTCCAATTTCCTCAAGATGACCAAAATCTAAAAGTGGCCTCCCCCTTCCAAATAACTCCTAAAGCCCAAGGTGATCTCAAAGTAATTTAGCAGTCAGAAAGAATGAGCTTCAAACTAAGGGATTTCTCTCTGTTAGGCAATAATCACATAAAACCTGTAGTTTGCACTGGTTTTAACTTTTCTTAATACTGTTGTCCTCAGATGTGTGCATACGTGAGGTTTGTGCTGCACATTCTGACTTGGCAGTGAGTCCTTCCAGCAATGCAGAATCAGTCTGAGTGTCTGACATTTAAATGTCTAGCAACTTCCCCAGACTTCATCAGCATCTATTTGTCACTAGCTGAACTTCATAAAGTAATCTCAGGTTCACATCTCATAGTTGGTGACTTCATACAATCCTTTAATTGTTACAAGAAACAGTAAGCAAAATTACAGAGAATATCAGATGCCAGGCATAGATCTACTAGGTTTACCTGGCTGGTATCAYATAAGCTTGAGTTATTCTTTCAGTCTTTCCTCTGCATTCATTTCTGAGCAATGTAGGAAAGGTATAAGAATTGCATAAATAAAGTAGAAATGGCTGAGCCATTTTATGCTCCTACAAGCTGGGAAAGTCCCAGTAGGTCCCATCTCTCACACCCTGCTGGTATTGCCACAACAGGTGTCCAAATAGTGCTAGCAAGAGGATCAAGAAGCTGGAGAAGGGATTTACTGAGGGGAGGAGGGTCTGAACTTCCTCACTGAGGCAGCAGGAAAATAAGTAGTAATTCCCAGTTCAGCTCTTTAGCTGGGAAGGGGTGAGGATGTCTAAGTATGGAGCTCAGCTGTCACAGTGATGATATCCCAATATATATTTGGACAGATGTTGCTGTATTACTGAACAAAACATCTGTCTAGAGGCTCATATCCAACTTGTCTAGTCAGTGAAAATGCCACACCTGTGTAAGATGTTTGTTTGCAGATGTAGTAACTCTATGGCTTTATAGTCATCTCTTGTTTAGTGATGCTGCTGGCTAACAGAAGCTACTGGGCAAGCTTTCAACAGTCTAGACTGAGTTCATTTCAGTGATGATGGAGCCAGACTCTTCTCAGTGATGCCCAGTGACAGGACAAAAGGCAATGGGCATGGACAGAATTACAGGAAATTCTAGTTAAACAGGAACTTTTTTACAGCGAGAGGGGTGAAACATAGGAAAGGGTTGCCCAGAGAAGATGTGAAGTCTCCATCATTGGAGATATTAAAAACCCAACTGAAGGGGCCCCAATCAACCTGCTCTAGGTGACCCTGCTTTGAGCAGTAGGTTGGACCAGATGATCTCCAGAGCTGCCTTTCAGCTTCAGCCATCCTGTGATTCTGTGATGTCCAAAATCTGTTCTCGTGCTTTTGCAAATCCTATGTACTCTTCATTCTCTGGCAATAACAATTTATACAGAAAATGGCTTTAAACAGAATCAGTTTGTCTTTTGAGAGACTATATATATTTCAGAAACTAGAATATTACCCAGTGAATCTTCAACAGCTAAAATTTCAGCGTGAAGATTATATAAATCATAACTTGTGCTAAAGAACAGACATGTTCATGGTTACATTAAACCGATGTAAAAGTAACATCAGTTACTCAGCTAGGACCAACTGAAATGATTCCTCTTGGTTTTAACAGGATTTGGGCTAGACACAACAGAGCAAATCTTCACAAGTAGGTGGCAATTAGCTCTGTTGATAGCCATGGAAGTTGGAACTTATGGGAACTGGTTTTCTGTCATTTTAGGACCCTATTCAAGAGTGTTTTGGTGTTTAAAAGAAAGGCATGCACCATCTTAGCAAAAAAAAAATTCTTTTTTCTTCTAGTCACCTGATACCATCTACTCTTTGTCCTATCAGACATTCCCACCCCCATCAGAGTGATAACCATCATATTTCCATTTCATTTAAAGCCTGTTCCAGCTTTTTGTGACTCTGAGATTTCTCTTAAATATAGGACAAAGAGACATCAGAGGTATAAACCTGATCCAGCTGTGAAGCTAGAGATGACAACTATAAACTAGCCATCCAAATTTTATCGTAACTAAGATCTTGCATTATAGAAATTTTGTAAGTTAATACTTATAATTAACTTACACATAGTGATTCTTAACTAGTGTCAGAATAATTTCTGCAGAGTGAATGATGCTATGATACCATATATTCTTCTAGTCAAGAAATATAGTATACATTTGGCCCCAGATTGTGTTAGACTAAATGTTCATCAGGTAATTTGTAGCTGGCTAGTTTAGCTGTAAAACCAAGTTAAATTTATACCATCTCCTAAATATCCCCATGCATTAATATTTTGTAAATTTGCTACAAGGCAGAGTCTTGAATGTGTGCAAAACCATATTTCATATTTTATAAAATAACACAATGTGTGTAAATGCTGGCAAACAAATGACTGAAGAAGGAAAACGCAGTAAGTATATGCTCAATGGCAATGGAAAGATAAGCAAAAATAAATAGTATATGGTGTGCTTCATTCTCACTYGAGGAGTGATAACAACTGAACTAACTCAATAGTCAGTATATGGTGATTGCTGGGAGTCTCTGAAAATTAGGAGCCTAAGCGTAGAATTATCTCCTGTAAAGCAATATTAAAAATGACAGCAAATTGGTAAAATGCATTAACATGGCAAAGAGACAGCCTGCAGGGCAATTCATGTCATCTTTTCCAAATTTTAGCTATTGTTTATGAACGTTCAGTGCCTCCGGATGATCAGAAGTTTTGGATTGTCCATTTGGAACTATTTTAATCTTTGATGAATATTGCAACATCATGTCTGGCCTTTAGTTTCTTTAAAGGGCCACAATTTTCCTCTTTTTCATTACTGTTTTACTAGAAAAAACTGTGTTCAAATGCATACATCATGAAAAACCATCTCAACAACAGAAAACGTCACCAGTGTTCAGTAATTGCATCAGCTTTTGAACTGTGTGTGTGCATGTCTACATAAATGTATATACACACATGTAAACACACAGACACCTATTTGGATGCATATGTAAAGACAAACATCCCAGATTTAAATTCAATAGTGGCTTCTGATTCAAATAGACTTTCAAGCTCTATTCAGTGTTTGTGAAATTAACTACTTAGTATTATTCCCTCTAAGACTTCTTTTTAGGATTATTATTATCCCAAATCCAAAGATACACATACCATATACATTATTGCCATATCCAGTTGCCTTCTGATTCTAAGTCCCATATTCTATACTATACTTATGTGCAAATTATATTCTATATCATATTCCACCCTATATTTAACAGATTTTAATTTTGCCAGGTTCTTTCAATCTGCTCTGTTAATAAGAAACGTGTACTCCATGTTTGTGTACTGTGTACTCCAGTGCATATATAACTAAGTATGGGTACCTATCAAGAGCCAGAATTACTTCAGTAATGTACCACCACACTACTCCAAACTCAGTAGCAAAAGCTTTTTATGTCACCTTTTTATGCACAGCCTAATTGCTGTTTTTACTTTCTTGATTCAAACAATGTTCTGGGACATAATTTTAGCAAGTTTAAATTATACAGTGCTAGCAAAAAGTATGGGTTATTATGTACTAAATTATACTAGAAGTGTACATACTACATATTTTGCTTTAGAATTTTGTTAGTTGTTAATGAAAATTACAAGGAAAACAAAGATAAGTATTAACATGGGCCTGTTGAACAGAACTCGTTATGTTCCCAGTATTTTGCTCAGGCAACAGGGTATTCTTCTATTTCTGGTTCAACACTAAACAGAGAGCGCAAAGAATATATTCTAGCAAATACAGATGCAATATCTAAATTCCTGACTCTCTTAATGGAAATTAGACGTTTCCTACTTTTGTCACGTTTAATAACATTTTGATGTCTTGGGGAAAAAAAAAATTCATACCACCCTGTGCATACAAGAGATGAGAACTGTAAATACAATGATACATTAAGAGAAGAAAAATGGAATGTTTTAGCAAAAGCCATTGTCTTAACTGGCCTTGAATATCAGTATAATTTTTAAAAATCTAAGGATAATCTTATTTCTAAAATTATTGCTACTTTACTATTAATAGAAAGTCCTCTTATTAATCTATTTTCCTCTAATCTTGGCTAGTTTTCCTAATCAATATAGTTTGTTATTAGAAGATAACAAACTAACTGACATATAGCCTCAGTGTTATTGTAAGATGAATAATAATGTTTTTAATAGTTTCTGCATTCAAAGAATATACATATGTATTTATCTTTCATATACTTCAGAGATTAATTTTTTCCTCAAGAGGACAAATTGAGATTTTGCATGATTGAGATTTTTCTCTGTTTGAATCAGGGAACACTTAAAATTTCAACAACAGCAACAGAAAGCCATGCCCAATGATCGGTTTGGGTTATCACAGGCTTTTGCTCTAGTTTTGAACTTTCACATGTTATTTATTACAGTTTATGTTATGAAATAATACTACTATTTCAAACTATTTTTGTCTTCAAAATATTAAAAAAGGAAGTATCACCAATTTTGAAGCTTTTTCCCCCAATACATTTTGGAAAGATGAAACAAACTGAAATCAGTCTTTTCTCACAAGCAGATTAGACTTTGATTAATTTGTACTGTCCAATTACAAAAAAAAAGTTGTTAAAATAATCTCAGCCAGTACTTTGATATTCTCCCCAGTTCCCCTCAACCTTAATAACAGCAACCTTTCTTCCTAGCCCAATAGCTTTTTACATTTAAAACCAAATAGGAATATTCTGGAACAGTTATTAGCTAGTCTAAAATACAGTTCCAACGACTTCACGCTAAACTGGTTGAAGATCTGCCTTTCATGTTTTATGTCAACAGTCACAACAACTAGTGCTGTAGTTAAGTTCCTTGCCATATTTTTTATGTTTCTCCTCAACAAAGATTGAAGGATTTGCTTGTTATTCTTGGCCTTTAAAGCCTAGGTAAATCCCGGAATTTGTGCTGAATTGAAAAGTTTCAGTGTTATCTGGAACCTCAATAGTTACATTATCAATAAAGTAGACAGATAWCCAAAAATAATCTTTCATTTCCTAGGAAGCTGAGCTGTAAAGCCTAACCTCATTAGGTTCTTTCTCACAGTTTTCATTCAAAAATAATAATCTCAGAAGTGAGTGCAGTAGTCTGTGAGGATGTAACAGTACAGATTTCCACATCAAAGTGACACCAGCTAAGATACTTTAYCTAAAGTATATTTTATAGTGCAAGATATGCAATCTCTTTCAAGTCACATGCTGCTACTCTTGCTACTAGCTAAAGCCTTATTGCAGAAATAGTCTTTCTGAGATTAATTTAGCATCATAGGTGAGAGTATGTGTGCCATATTTTTACAGATGAAGGCTACCATGGTCCCTTGGTTCAGACAAGTTGCTCAGACTAATTGGTTTACAGATACTTGCTTGTAAACTGACTGGAAAAAACCAAAGTGGAATAAAATGCAGAGGAAAAAACCAAGCCTTTCAGATTAACAGACTGACTCAAGAGAGATGGTTTTATACTGAACATGGGAAAACTGAGGATGAACATTAGATGCAAATAGGTTCAAAATAAGTGGTAAATGAAGAAATCCTGTTTTGAAGATAGATTTTTGAATGGTAGAATACATTTTTTAAATACAGAGTATGATAAAGAGGAGCTAGATGCAAAGAGGCCATGTTTTCCAAGCCATGGTTTCACCAAACTTAAACCTAACAATGAAGAAAAAATGGCAAAACTTGACATACCTCTGTCTACTCTACTACAACCTCTGACCTAACTAAATATACAATTATATGTTCACCACACACCATCTGTCAAGGTCCAGTGCTGGAGCTGGACTGAGTTTGCTTATAGGGAAGGTTTCCAGGCATGGTGTGTTCAGTTATCAGAATGTTTCAGACAGTGAGGCAGTGGGAGCCCTGAGAAGCATCATCATCAGCAAAATCTTTGACCACGCTGCTGCTGGGAAGGATGCATTAACGACACTGCTAATGCTGAGAAACTGACATTGTAAAGATTAGTTTACAGTAAAAGTTACTCCGGAGAAAGTAGGTCAGATAGGAGTTGATCACATCCAAGCCATTTAGCCACCCTCATCCTTAATTTTAAACTATGTTGTCTGCCTCTGGGCAGTGGGTGAAAAACACACATTTCAAGGGTTTAGCATTTTTTTTTCTTTGATAACTTGGGAGAAACATTTGATTTTTTTCAATGCAGTAATTAATTCTGTTACAGCAAATATACTGCAGTATAAAAAAAAAACCATTTGACAAACTGTCAGAGATGCATATACAAAATGACAGCTACGCCCTTAACTGTTCTTAGAATAACAGACTTTAAAATTAAAAACAACTATAATTAACTTTTACAAATGTTGGGATGCAGAGCAGAATCCTCAGGCAATCCTTCCCAGGATGTTCAAGGCTCAGATTTGACTCTCCATTCTATCTAATTTGAAGCAAAACCTCCTCCCTACCAGTCTGCTGGCAATAACAGGTGGATGACCTTTAACTGGAGATGGGATGCTCCATGAGTTACCTATCTCATTTACACAAAGAAAAACAGCACCATAGTCTCATAGTGCAATGTAAATTCCTTATGCAAAGGAATGCATAAGAGGAGTAAGGAGTGTGACATGACAACTCCACCCTAAGATGATGCAATTCCCCAAGAGTATGTCAGTGAAAAAGTTGTGTCATTGGGAACCCTTATTCTTTGCTAGCTTCCTTCTTGTTTCAAGTGCAGACAAGGAGAAAACAAATAGTTAAAGGAAGAGACATTTGCTTCATGTGCCCTCATCTCCTGCAGTGACAAGTGAAGGAAGGTCTGGTTCCTACCCTATGAGCCAAGATAAGGCACTAAGGAAAAGGGTGAAGCATAACCCTCATGTCACTGTAGAAAACCCCATGCCATGGCATACTGTATTTAAAAAGATGTCCCACTTGGTTTCTCTGAATAACACTCCAGGAATTCTAAAACTTAACTGAAAACTGGTAGACTTTTTACACGTTTTTAGACTCTCTGTTGCACTCTCTGCTTAATTCTATAACAGTACTAGAACTACTGGGAAAGTAGTAGAAGATGAAAGTTGTGGAAAGCTGTAGGAATTCTTCTCCAGTGGCAGAATCTATTTCTTAGGTGTTACCTCAAAAGACTTGTATGCCTTACAAAATCAAGACAAAGCAGCATTGTGTCTCCCTCCTATATAGACACTGGATCCAGGCTCTTCTTTGGTTTCTGTAACACAAAATTACCCGATCCTACTATTAAAGACTACTCTTAGGACACTGAGGAAACATTTGGGTTTGTCCCTTAATAACACATTTGGGAAAGTGACTCAGCTGAAAGAATAATTGCATGAGAGGCATTTATCCTAGGTTTTCATGTTTTATTTTAACCTGCTTTTCTTTGACATAAGTGCAGAGACTTATAAGCCAGAAAATGTTATTCCGTACACAAATAACCTCACCTATGCAAAGGTATATCCCAAAGCTTTGCTATCAGGAGGATAAATCTCACAATGTCTCTGAGAGCCGTTTTTTTCCTAGCATATCAATGGTACAGGGCCTCCAATTTTATGATGTTTTGGTTGTACAAGGTGCAAATCTTGAAAACATTTGCACTTCTAAACCTCACAAACTGTTTAATTTCACTGGCATTACTTCAGATTTTCACTAGTTCTGTTCAGAGCAGAACCTGGCCCACAGTCTAACAAACAGACTTGACAACTGATGATACAGTGAGACATGCCCCAGCACACTGAGCAAAAAGTCACCATAATAGATGCAGAAAATCAATTCTGTTGTACTAGAAAAAGAAAAGGCAGCTTCCTTAGTTTCAGAGGGAATTTTCTGTCATTGTGGAAAGCAGATTTAAACACAAAAGGCGGTGATCCTGCATGTTCTGATAGTAATTTTCTGCTCTCTTCTCAGCTGAAATCAGTAGTTACTCAATTATTTTTTCATGCTCTGTTCAGCCATTTTAATGTCATGTTCTACAGGGATGGTGATGGGTATTCTTGCTTTAATCCACCACAACAATAAAAAGTAGCTTAAACCTCAACTACATGAACAGAAATGGAAGAAGAGGAAGTAATATTGAATAACAAGCAGAAACATAGTGACAGTTAATTAATCACCAGCATTAATCAATTAAAACTGTGCTTCAATATCACCTCAAATGAGGCCATTTCTACAGATATGTACAATCCACCTATCTATATCCCATCTTAATCATTGGTTTTTTCCCCCCTTGAGCTGGCAAGAGTGATTGAGGGATTGTTGTGTTTTTTTTATCTACAGGAAGAAGATAGAAAAGGTGGAAATAAGCTGAGATTCACAGGTGACAGCAGGTGTGTGCAAGGGCAAGAACAGAAACAGGGCAAACCACACACGGTAAAGCAATTCATGTGCCTAACTTCAACAGTTTTAAAAGTTCTTGTCTACCTAATCCCACACATGAGGAACTCTCCGCATTTCTATGGCCATTCTGTCCTGCCCAGTGCCATCATAAACACAACCTTTTACTGACTCACCTGGATCCAGTTCCAGCAGGGATGCATCCCATTGCCAACATACCACAATAAAAGCAAACAGTCTTTCTGTGGTGGCTTTTCAGTGAATTTGTCTATAAATTGCTCAGAATATAATATCCCAGACAGTCTTACTCCCAAACAGAAGAGTTGTCACACTCTGGATGTATCTGATAGGTACATCACAGATATGCAGATACAAACAAATAATTTTAATTTTTTCCCTTATACTGGTATAGCACTGACAAATCAACTTCAGTTAGATAATTTGTGGTAACTTGATTTATGCTTCACTGATAGCTCTCCTAATTGTAGACAAGCAACAGGCTTAGAATTGAACACACTTAGTAAAGATTTACTGAGAACAGAAAACATGTTTGAGAGATTTGCCTTGGGATTTGAATAAGCAGGAGCCAATTTTTTGTCTATGATTGAAACCAGGAAAGCTTTGAACCCAAATCCTAAGGAGAAACTCAAATAATTCAAACTTGTAAATCACACACACAGAGAAAAATGATTTGCTCCAAGCTTAGCAAAACAGAATAGTTATGTCTGGCAAAGCTTTTTTACAGACCCGTATACTCATAATTGCTAGGGGAAAGCACACTGCAAATGATTTAGAGGTTTAATCTGAACAAGAGCAAAAGCATTCACTGAGTTTACTGATGGCAGGAATTGCAGGGAGGAAAATGAAGAGAAAAATAGACAGGTACTCCTTTCACAGCATCAGTGCCTTGCCTTTTTGAATTCTGCTGAACAGCTATCAGCACCATCTCACAAGAAAGCACTCTTTCCCTACAACAGACTCTGCGTTTGCAAATACTGCAGCAGTGTCAAGGTCTGTGATTTCTGCTGCTGTGTTTTCAGATTGCTTTCATGTTTAATCTTGAATAGAGAAGTGTGGGACCCAGCTTTCCTACAAATTATTTTGGAGCATGAATTAGATTCAGGCTGCATCTCTACAAGTGGCTAAGTCTACCACATGGCTCACTGTCACCAAAAGGAGAGAAGTATTGCTCCCATCCCATCCCATCCCTTCCTGTTTCTTCACTCTCTCACTCCTCATCCCCATTCCAGACGATTTGCTCCCTTGAGCCAGCTAAGGCACTGACTGAACCCTTCTGCAGCAGAAGAAGCAGAACCCATCGCAGCAGAAGACTACCCTGTATTTTTCCAGATTATTTTTCTGCCATATTTGTGAGCAGCCACAGAGGAGACCAGTGAGCACCAGAGCAGTCACAAGTGACAGTAGCACATGGTAGAGATGGACAGGGAATCCATGGGGAGAAGGAGAGAGACAAGAGGACATAACCTGCTGCTCGAAGTGACAGTGACCTATCAGATCAACTTTTCACATCTTGGCACGATAACTTGACTTTGAAATTTATTTGAAAATCTCACATTGGAAATCACCCTCTACTTCTCTTCTGACCATCTGGCCTGGTTACCTGTGTTCATCCCTCTCAACCTGGTCCCTTTCCCTGGACTGCTTGTTCTTTCATTTCCTCGCCTGTCTCCTTCAGCATCTCAGCTCTCACATTCATTCTTGTTCCTCTTGCCACATCCCTATGTCATTCTCCACAGCTAACACCCGCTCTCACCTCCCTCCACCCTGGCATGGATGCAGCCAGTGCAACAGGCATGCACAGCTCCTCAGGCTTGCACAGGGGCACAGCAAAAGAATGATCCCTCATTCCCCCTAAGTTTTGTAAATCCACTTAAAAAACAACAAAAAAAAAAATCCCCAACAATCAGTACCCATTTCTATCTGCTGCATATGAGTAAATACATCCTCTGTAATGCGTAGACGTCTCAAACCAAACCTCCTTCCTGACAAGTTGCATGACAATAGAGATCACAGCTGGATGTTAAATACTAATCATTCAGGTTTCAGAGTACTCTGACCTTTCTCTCACCCAACATTTTAAGATCTGTGTCTCATTTGGTCCAATTCCTAACAATGTAACAATATTTTTTTAGAAGATGCTTTTGAAAGAATCAGGGCTGCCCGTACGCTGTAACCACCAACCAGACACTAATCCAATCAAAGCACAAATCCCTGACATGTCCCACATAGTGGAAAATATCACTGAGTGCTTATGAGTGTGAAGCAGTTCTTGATGAAACCAGCACAGCTCAGCCTTCAGCACAGACCCAGCACAACAGCTGAGGAATTCCAATTGCTGCCCTGCAAGTGCTTCTCTCAGCAGGAAAGTTTTCAGCAGCACTGGAGACATAAAGCTCTCCCATTCCTGTGCAGGAGAACAACAGGGTGTAGGAACCGGCACTGCCTGAGCTACCCAGCAAAGAAAAACAGCCTGCAGGGAATTATTACACACAGTTTTGCAGATGTGAGGAGTGAAAGACACCTACACCCCACGTCTACATTGTCAGATGTGTGGCGACCCTAAGTGGCATGGGAGAATTAGCACAGGGAGGCGAGTGAGCGATGTGGAGAGGAGAAACCAGCAACCAAGCTGGGAGCTGATTTGGGGCTCCCCTGTTTCTGGGACAGTTTCCCCAGGCAGCCAAATGCTGCCTTTTACTGGAGACAGACTGTGGGATGCTGATCCAGCACACAGATACGTGAGACCTGAAAATGAGATGCAGTCAGATTAGGTATTTCTCCCATTTCCTTGGAAAGGAGAAAAAGCAGCTGGATGTATTATTCAAGTCAGCGTTCCAGCAGCACAACTAAATAATGAGACTTTCTGTTTTTCACATTTGACAGCCTAGGTTGTGTACGGTATTTCCTACTTTCTGAAGTGTCAGAGGGCCTCAAACTGCATTTTCTGAAACTGGATCATGATTTCTGAAACTTGTAGATAGACTATTGGAGGTTCTGATTAAATATTGATTCTTGCATTCAACAAATCAGTTGTAAATAGCCAGTGCCTGACATAGAACACACAGATCTCCCTATTGTAGATATACATATGTTTCATTTTGCAGCTAGTGTATTTGGCTGTATTAAAACTGTATAAAGAGGGATCAATTCATACTTTATAATTATTGTCCAGAAGTATGTAAGTACATTCTGCTAGTTATGCAGTAACCATTTGGAGAACAAATTGGTGGATAGTTCAGTGGATTCAGCTATTGAAACAAAAAGATAGTCAGCTGCAAATGCTGTGCTAGTCAAACATGAATTAGCACATAAAAAGAGCAGTTATCTCTGTGAAACCATTCCAGGTACTAAGACGTTGATGGCAGGCTCTGGCAATAATTGCTCCAAAAGAAACAGCTCTGGGAATCTAATTGACTCTTATCCCCAGAAAAAAAGTGAATCTTTATTCAGTGTAGAGGGACTTGGCTGAGCCCATGAGGAAATAATTTTGGTTGCTTTCCCAATACTTTCTTTATGAAAAATGAGCTTCTAGTATCCAGTACTTTAATAATATACTACTTGCAGTCAAGACTACACCTAAAGTAGGATTACATGCTGCTTTACAGAAATACTATACTACATGTTCTGCCAAGTGGTAGCTCTTACTCCACAAGTACAGAATTACTTTCTAGAAATTGAAGTTTAAATTTATTCCTTTATATGCATTTATATGTACATTTATACACACTTTAAAGTAGTTTCTTTTAATATTTTAGTAATGGAGACTTTCTGCTAAGAATCAGTAGAAATAAATCACCAATTTCAGAGATCTGAAGACTGAGTCATACTTAAGTGCAGTAGAATGTAAACCAGAGACTGTTTCTCTAGCTTAAATAATTCTCTTTTTTACTTATGGCTATTTTCATTTTTGGTAACCTGGATCAACAGGCTATATTTGAAGTGTCCGCTTCTCACTCATACTGCCACAACTCTACTCTGAGCCCCTTGGACCAGCACAGTGAGCAGAATTTTTCCTTGCAACTGTGCTTAAGGATATTATACCTATTGCTTTTTTTTTCTTGGCTTTTCATAAGCTTCTTTTAAATCTTATAGTTTTCTGCTGCCACCATAGGATTTTCTCAGCTCCCAATTACTCAGCTCCCACTTAACAAGTTGTCAAGTGACTACTCAAGCAGTAAAAGACATGTGTCTGTAGAATTGTAAATTATTTATTGTTTATAGGTAGCTGAAAATTAGCCTAACCAATCCTATGAAAAAGAACAATAAGAACTAACTCCTTAATTAGTTGGAGTGGTTGGCAACACTAAATAGAGAGTTTCAAGTCACTATGAAAACAAAAGTGTAATTGTGGAGATGCTATTCCAGATCTTTCTTGCCTTTTTTTGAGAATCCACAAGTATCTGCTCCCTACCTGCCTTCCCTGCCCCTGACTGCTACCTGCACAATCACTAGCTTTTTGTATCCAATCTGTTCTGATAGGAAGTGCGATATTTCAGCTTCTGTGCATTGATACCATCCTCGAGGAGATGGACTCCCAATACAGGGAAGAGGTGAGGAAGATGGTCACACAGGGTTCTAGCATGGGAGTACAGAATCACCTCCACATGACTGTGGGCCCTTTGTATGAGAGAAGACATGCCGCCAAGCCCGCCTTCACAGTGGTCTGCTGACCTTCTTCAGACATCCTATCAGACCTATTAGCGGGATCCAACAGGTCTTGCCTTTCAAGCAAACATCTGTCACGCCCCATTCACTCCTGCGTAACATTTCAGTCTATTCTTTAAAAAAAAAAAAAATTTATGTCACTCTGGACTCCTAAACAAGTGTGATAGTGTGTACCATTTATATGATGTTCTTTTTAAAGCAGCACATCAGAAAGGCAAATTCAGTTTCCTCTTCAGCCTAACAAATCCACACCTCCTAAAATGAATCCTAAGTACAGACTTCAAGACTCCTATTTAGTTTGGGCCACCAAACAGCAACAAATGCCACATTTACAGAGGTAGAGTGAGCACAAAGCAGTACAGAAGATACAAGGGCTCAGACAACCTGAAAAGTGATGTCCAGTTATTTTAATCCAATGACTAAAACGCATAAAAAATATGGGAGAAAACACTATTCTCTGATGAATGGCTAGTTACTATCCAGGTTTTCTCTTCTTTTCCTCCCTTCATCAGACCTGTGCTGGCAACAATTCAGGCAAATTTGGCGAAGTTAAAAATCAATTCTGCCTACAAACTTGGCCATCCCATCTTCTGGAGACAGGCCAATGCACCTCCCATCTGGTGGCTTGGGCTCATGCCCATGTATTGTTTAGCTGAGAAATGACAGATGTAGGGGGAAAGGGCTAGAAGTAGCAGGAAAAGAGGGAGGAGCAGTAGTTTCTGCTGGCCCTCTTGCATTAACACTTGACCCTACTCCATGTGTCTGGTGTCAGCACTCTTTCATTTCTTGCTTTACATTGCCTTGGCTTCAAAAAAAGGAAATGGAGACTGGTTTCCAATCAGAAAAGCTGACAGTATGGTGGACAAAATGCATACTTCTGGACAAAACAGAAGATGCATCTATGAAGAAATGGAAGAGGCTCACCAGTTCCTGCTAAAGGAGTTGGATAGGGGAGTTCTTCTATAATAGGTGGTCTGCAGAATATACCTTTCCCAAAAGAAAAAGACCATAACTAAAATTAGTGACAGTCCTGATCCTACCAATATTTAATAGTCTTCCCCTATTAACACTCACAGCAGCAGGCCTCTCAGGGGAACGCAAGCACAGCTACCTTACGGCATGCTGGTCTTTAGTAGAGTTCAGCAGAAAGATAGAAAAGAAAAAAATTATAGTTAACACATACAATTTGGTTGTAAAGCTGACAACAGTCACTATCAGGAATGATTGCATTCTGTAGAGGATATAAGGCTTAATAGGACTTTCGACTTCATTTAAAGGCCATCAGTGGGTGATCATTTCCCTCCTGAGTTACCAGGCATTCCTCAAAAAGTGGAAAAGAGTGGTAGTTTATCTAACCATTACTATAAGTGTTGAACACAACAGAGCTCTTACGTCAGTTACTTCCCTAGTCACATCTTTCCTTCACATATAAGACACTCAAGTACTTTTAACAAATTGGAAAGTTGTTTTTTTTTTTTAAATAAAGCTCATGTACATTTTTGTCAAGCTTTCCTAGGCTAGATACTCAGTTTTATCTTGTTTGGCTTAAAAGAACTCAAGTCCCATTTACGACCTTGAAGGGTGAAAGTGGATAAAAGTGCCAAATGAATTAGGTAACAGTTTTCATCCAGCAGATATTAAGGGTAAGGGAGGACATTACAGACTATAACCCTGACTTCTGTAGTTCAGTTTAAAAAAGTGCTGTCAGCTCTTTATTCTGATAAAATTCATCTGTGAAAGACCTAGACTGACAGTAGCAGATAAAAATTTAAATGGAACTATTTGGTAATATTTATAGCTGCTTTAGAATGAACTGTAATGGATCATCATAAAGAAAACCCTAATTGGCTTGCGTTCTGTCTGACAAATGTTCCCACAAGTGTAATTGTATTAGGGAAGGTTTTCATTTATTTCAAAAGAAAACCACATTTTATGTTGGAAATGGCATAGCTGGCAGCATCATTCCAGGATTTTGATAACACTTTCATTTGAATAAAGGTGTCCTGTCTCTGTTGTGAATTAGCAATGCCCAGATACAATACATCTAAAGAACCAGCTGAAAATTTCTCTGTAGCATTTTAGAAATGTATATATAAAATCATAAATGCATAGAATTATGTAAAACTTTAGAAAGAGAATTCATTTGTTTTCAAAATGATGAACAACAGCTGAGGAACACTTTTCCTGGAAGGCACTGGAGTGTGCTGGGACATGGGAGTCTCAGCATCGCTGGTGTAGATCATGAAACAGTGAACCAGGGTAAGCAGTTTAGCATTTTGTCATCTCTCTCCAGCACCTTCTGCCACTTCCCATAAACTTCAGATGACCCCGCTTAGAATGAAATTGCTTTATAAACTTCACTTTTTCCTCTGGTTGAAATGTGTGTCTTTAAGCCACCGACCTCCTCCACACCGGTTCTATTGCACAAAAATTTAAGACCAGACGTACTGTGATTGTCACTGGATTACCCAGCTTTCTTTGGAACAGAGTAGAAATTAGTTCCCTCCCCACATCTAATTGCTTGGGTACTAGAGGGTCTGCCAAACTTTCCTAACACAGAAGTGCCATGACTATGAAACCTTCCCAAGCTGAGTGGACAAAACAGGTGCATGAGTATCTCTCACACCTATGGCCTTTCCAAAGCCAGAAACAGAAGATAAGGTTCTCCTCACCCATAAGGAAGACACCTGAACTATTTCACTTGGCTCTCCAGAGCCACTGAAGAGAAATGGGCAATTCTAAGCCATGACTTCCCAGGCTATTTTAGATGTCTACTTCCAAATGCAATAACACTTACCTTAACTTTCCCCATGCCTTCACCCTACTGAAGGCCTGGTCTTCTAGGTGTGCTCAAAGAGTGATATGAATACATATATTTATATGCACTTGTGTTACAACATAGCTGGACTCAAAAGTAGTGTCCATTTCTCATTCAATACAAGTAATAAAGAGAGTGCTTGCCCAGGAAGTGAGAAGCCTGGTTTCTAGATAGGCCTTATTTAAGCTTTCAAGTCCCACATCCTAAAGAAGCACCCATGAGGCCATAGCATGAGCTAAGTAAGTAAATACCCTCTTGTGCTGGATCTTTGTATACCCAAGAAACAAACAATGYCCCTAATATGGTCTTTTGGCATAAAAGAGTATGGCGGGTAGCCAACAGCTGAGGAAATTAAAGCACCCGATATCTGTGCAATACACTTACGCAGGAGATGATGGATCAGGACCCAGAAAGAAAGATCAGATGATGGGGCCTCAGTGCAGATCCCGACTTTGCAGCCTTTTGCAATTGGTATACAGGCTGGTATCTGGGGCTTACAGATTCGAAAGGTAGTTTCAACAGTATGTAGCTTCTTATTGCAAAACTGTGCAGCACACAGAGGACATTGTTCCCTACATTTTGCCCTTACTTGATGACGAACAAACAGCTTCAAACACTGAAACAGAAGTTACAGGCAAAGCACTGATTCTACCAGTGCATATAAAGGCATCTCTTTGTGGTTTACCATGTGAAAGGGTCATTAGTCTAGTTAAGCCCTAGATTGCCATTTCCAAATGCATCCAGACGAATCAGAGGGTAAGGAGCAGAATCCATTAGTCCTGTGACAAGTATCATGACAAGAGCATGAGGCAAAATACACATGACAAAACTGTATTTGCAAAAAATCCATAGCAGGCAAATAAAATAGAACAAAAAAAAATTTAGAAAAAAAAAAAAATTTAGAAGGATGCTCAACCGCTCTGGCATAACCACCTAAATTAGAGGACACAGAGAAGATAACAATACTCATAAACAGTGTTATGAAATACAGTCTTCCTGCGTAATTAAAAATAACTTGATTTCCATAGCAGAAGTAAGAAACCATACACTTACAAAGGCACTTCCATGTTTAATAAAAAAACTAAAGCTAATTTTATGGGATTAAATTAAATAATAATGTTTACAGGAAACTGTATACTCTGTGACCTAGGGAAAGTTCTTAATGTTTTTTGTAGTTTATCCCACCACTAACTAGAAGAGCAGATGAAAATCTGCAGCATCACTCCTGAAAAAGAAGAGCTTTTATGTGAGATTTCGAAAATCACAAGTTTAAATTGACAGTAAACTGAAGGCGCTTTTTATGACCTTTGAAAGGGGGACCTACTAGCTTATGAGCAACAAAAGCATCATAAAAATTATTCCAAATTAATTGGCTCTCTAAAAGCCTAGCAAAGATTTAAGAGAAAACCTTCATTTACAGAAACCAAAATGCACAAGTGTTTAATTCAAAAATTAAATGCTGTAGCATCTCTGTTAGATAAGGTAAAGCTAAGTAGCATGTTTAAAACCACATATGAATTTACTGGCAGAATTTAGGATGGAATTTCAAAGTCTTGTCTCCCAGTGACCTGCTCTGCCCCTTGTATCATACTTTTTAATCAGAATCGCTCCACTCCCAAATTGTTAATAATGGGTTAATCACTAATTTCTGCTGCTAAATTCACAATCAATCAATCTACAGGGGAAAAAAATGTTGTAATAGGAGACTTTTGAAAGAGCATGGCTACATATACAGCTTCCRCAGAAAGGCTGTGGAACAATAAAAAATAACTACAAAGGAAAAGAGTTAGGGAACTGATAGAGAACCCATCCACTTAGAATACACACAAGGAAGAGATCACTTGATTACAACACATCCAAAGGCTCCTGAATGATTACAAGTGAACTTATGTTGACTTCTTCAGAAGTCTTTTGGAAATTCCTTTTGGAAAAAAATCTTTAAGGAGTAGGTTTCTTTCCCTTTTCAAGCATAAGTACACATATTCCACATGACACTTGTCTGGGTTATGAAATAACTAAAGAAACATAGATGCCTATCTTGTCAGAAATACTCTTCCCTGGCATTTCAGCTAGGCTAATGCAATAGTGTAAAAGACTGTCTTTATATGTAAAACTCTGGGACATTAAAAAAAATTCATACTTTGAACAACTCATTTTTCAATAATTATTATCTCCCATCTGGGCCCATTTGTGAACGATGATGATGAAAAATTTTTCTGTTTTGTTTTGTTTCAGCAAATACCAAAGATGTACATTTATATTTGATTCCAAGTTTTGGAAGCACTAATGTATTTGTAATGACCAAATGCTGCATTCATTTACACATGGAACAGCATCTTGTCTTAGATGGGATTGCACAGGATGTGAATTAGTGGAGAATTTGTTGTGTCATGACTTTTCCCAGTCTCAGGAAAAACAGATTTCATTTCTGTGAGCATGAACACTTTTAAATTTAACTTTTCCTCTTTTCTTTTCTTGCCTTCAGCTCTCAACACCATCTGGAGAAAGGGATGGAAGCCCCTGGCAACTCCTTACTAAAGACAGAGGGTGACTAGAGGCTATGCAAGATGGGAAAATGCTGCAAGAAATTCGAAACACAATGTCTTCTTATGCAACAGGGAGATCTTTCTCAAGACCCTGCACAGGTAGAATTAACTAAGGAACATCCTAAACATCACCATTTTTCACTCCAAGTGCAAGGTATATTCTTTGACCTTGTCATTTCTAGTGTAAGCACATATAGCAGCACGTGTCAGTATCTATGTATAAAAATTCAGAAACATAACACTCCACTGCACACACTTCTCCCCCTGGGGAGAGAGTGAGTGAGCAAACACATGCCAGATGGTAGTTGCATTGCTCAGTGCACTACTGGAAGGCACTCAGTTATTGCAGAGACAAACACAACATACAGTAAAAGCAGAAAGTCTCTACAGAGCAGCCCCTTTTTGGTGCTGTGTGTTTGTATACTGCTTAGCACAATGGYGTCCTGGTCCATAACAAGGTCCACAGATGTTATCAAACAAAGGACAGTGACATTTCCTAGACTTTACATGGATGGATGTAGGGGCTGAAAGGTGGATCAAAAGCAAGGGCTCTGGTTCAAATCTGCCATTTAATCCTCTGTACCACCGTTACAATATAATGCTAGCAATAAGACCACAAACACATAAAGAACTGTTTTTAAACTTTAAAGAACTTATAAATATTATCTGGTTCAAAGGACACGCCTGAGGGACGGGATGCCATCCAGAGGGACCTGGACAAGCTGGAGAAGCGGGCCTGTGTGAACCTCATGAGGTTCAACAAGGCCAAGTGCAAGGTCCTGCACCTGGGTTGGGGCAACCCCCAGCATCAATACAGGCTGGGGGATGAAAGGAGTGAGAGCAGCCCTGCCGAGAAGGACTTGGGGGTACTGGTGGATGAAAAGCTAGACATGAGCCGGCAATGTGCACTTACAGCCCAGAAGGCCAACCGTACCCTGGGCTACATCAAAAGAAGCATGGCCAGCAGGTCRAGTGAGGTGATTGCCCCTCTGCTCTGGTGAGACCCCACCTGGAGTACTGCGTCCAGCTCTGGAGCCCTCAGCATAAGAAAGACATAGACCTGTTGGAGCGGGTCCAGAGGAGGGCCACAAAAATGATCGGGGGATGGAACACCTTTCCTGTGAGGAAAGGCTGAGAGAGTTGTGGTCGTTCAGCCTGGAGAAGAGAAGGTTTCAGGGAAACCTTACTGCAGCCTTTCAGTACTTAAAGGGGGCTTACAAAAAAGATGGCGGCAAACTTTTTAGCAGGGCCTGTTGCAACAGGACAAGGGGGAATGGCTTTAAACTAAAAGAAGGTGGATTTAGACTAGATATAAGGAAGAAATTTTTTACACTGAGGGTGGTGAAACACTGGAACAGGTTGCCCAGAGAGGTGGTAGATGCCCCATTCCTGGAAACATTCAAGGTCGGGTTGGACGGGGCTCTGAGCAGCCTGTTCTAGTTGAAGATGTCCCTGCCCACAGCAGGGGTGTTGGACTAGATGACCTTTAAAGGTCCCTTCCAACCCAAACTATTCTATGAAAATAGTGGCAACTGAAGTCCTTTTGCTTCATTGTACAAGCTGGACTCTGCTTGCTTTTGCACAATAGCTGAAAGAGGCGGCCAGTAGACGGAGGTAGGTTTGGATGGGCAATAGTAAATCTGGCATTTCTTTACTTCTGGGAATCTGATTTTTCTATCTAAATGATATTTTTCTTGTTCTAAGCACAAGATTATTATTTGGTGGATGTGGGCCATCCTGGCAGTTGATATAAGAAGTGTGTGTCATTCAGGACTTTATCCACCAACTAATTATAAATACATTAAGCTTACAGTGAGTTGAAAGTCCAGAAAACCAACAGCTGTACCTGTGATTAGAGATTAAGTGTTTTCAATAAAGGAGGCGCAAACCTGGACAGCACTAATGGGTGGATGAGCGGAGCAAGTTTATAAGAGGACAGACGCACTCACAGCTGCTTATCAGGTGTTTCACTGCATCTCTGTATTTTCAGTACAGGGGATAAAGTGCCTTCAAGGCTCAGGTCCAGAGGTCTATAAGCAATACTTAAGTATTTCTTCCATCTCTAAAATGCACATATAAATTTAGAAGGCAGAGAGAGTGAATCAAAATCTGCACATTAAAAAGACTGGATTTTTTATTGTTGTTCTAAAACAAAAAAATTTAGCAGATGGCCCACACAGCGTTGTTGTATTTTTCTGCACAAAATAAGCTCTAGTCCTACTCTCATTTTGTGTCACAATATTACTAGCGTAAAATAGGGCACAGTCCGAGAAACGCTGAAATTTTTTTCTCATCCTATATGTTCTTCTCATTCATTTTTTGGCATCCAGGCATTTCTGTTTGTCATGCTGTAATGGATTTCTTGCCATCCAAATGGCTTTGTCAATACTATTAAACACTCAGAAACTTAATATATATATTTAGCAAAAGCCTGTGTGTCACAGTTCAAATTGGAGAATGAAAGGCTGACCAATAAATGCTGCATCTGAGGCTGAGATAAATATTCACTAACAAATTGGATATTTCATATGCAATTTCATGAACTCTAAAACAAATAACCTATTTTAAGCGTGTAAATGAATTACATGCCATTGAAACTAGTCAAAATACACTGATATCAGAAATGGAGAAAGATGAAAGTCAGGCATGGGAGAGGAAAACAGATTTTTAAAAATTATTTTTTTCTGTTATTCCTTAAGCCTCCTTCAGGTCATTAGAAATCTAACAAGTCGTATACATTGGCTACAAAAATTAAATGCGTTTTTCACCTCTGGATGTCACAAATATCATGTATCGGTCAAAGCTTGTTAAATCAAGTTTTCTGTTATTTTCCATGGTCTTTCTTCTGCTTTATCATCTGTAACTGCACAGTGTTAAAAACACATCAGAGTGAAGCTGCTAGCAACACCTCACTGAAGAATGATTGCAAAAAAAAATAACTGACGTTCCCAAAATGCGCACTCTTCCTTTCCTCAAAATAAAAGGCCCATGAACCTCCTGACACTCTGCATGGTTTATAAAACAACAACAGCAAAGCCAATTAGTTTTGTTACAAAGAAGAATATCACTTGATCTGATAGATGGATTTTTTTTTTCAGTACTAGACAAGCTGATGGCACTAGCAGCAAGGTAGCTGGGAGTTCACATGAAAAAAAATGCACTAGAATTTATTTCTCAGCAGTGCAGTTCAATAGAATTTGTGTATAATGAGCTCCATAGTGGTATGAAGATGAAAGATGATGACTTATTAGGAGAGATTGTTTATCTGAACATTACCATAAACAAGTATTTGATGAAAGTGTCAGCTCAGTATTCAGAGATTTACTTTCTTCTTTACTGGCATGCCAGAGAATCAGAAGACTATCCGCAGGTTTTGAAGCTTTGACAACATGTTGGCTGCTTAGCAGTCTATAGGAAAACCAGATATAGAGATTAAAGCTTATTTTTAGAATTCATGGCTAGCAATATATAGAGAGAATGTCTTTGAAATGGCAGTCATTTCTAACACTCACACATTTCAGAGAACTGTTTCTCTGCTTATCAACCTATCTGTAACAGTCAACATTAGAATGAGGAAGTATTATGCAAAACCCAGACAATATTTTCCCAAAAAATTGAATAAAATAATCCTTGCAGTTTCATTCTGGAACTTTTGCCTTTTTCTTACAATAAATAGAGGTAAATTTATATGAGTTTTATATGAAAATGAATATTTGAACAAAGGTGTTTACTGTTGATGTCTTCATTCAACCCTTTTACTTAATATAGCATGTTTTTAATTAAAAGCTCAAAAAAAAAAAAAAAATAGCATGCCTGCTTCATATGAAGTCTACACAAAGAAAGGGATTTTATTTTTAGTTCTGCTGCATACAGAAGAAAATCTGCTGCCAATATCCAGACTGAGAAATTCTGGGGCCATGGAGAGTTTGAATCAGTTGCTAGCCAGCATTTTTAGGGAGTATCTCCATCCTTACAGCACACTGGGTTCTGGCAAGTGGCTGGCACAGGAATTACACTAAGGTACAGAAGGAGGGATGCCTCCCAAGTACAGGAAATTAGCCATATGTAGCCAGAACCTGGCTTTATACCACCCAGTCTGTCTTGCTGACTACATTGAGGCAGAACTACATCAAGGAAGGAAAAAAACACAGGCCTGTCAGGAAGGGAGTCAAACCCACCCAAATGTGGGCTATATTTCCACTGGAAAATATCCAAGAATCTGCCGAGGGAAAGGCTGCACACTATGGCTGCAGAAGTGCAGGATGTAACTCCCGTGTTATCACCCTGCCAGGCTGGACCTGCGCTTACAGGTCCAGAAAAATCAAGCACCTGGAAAGGTGCTCAGCCGTCATCTGGTCTTCGCTATGCCCAAAGGCAAAAGTGCCTGTGCACAAACTTCTCCCTTTGCTTGCACACTTTGTTACTCCTAGGAGTGGCAGTACTTTAATATTGGTGCTTCCTCATTGTTGTAGCTTTCTCCTCTATATTTGTATCAAAATATATACAGGGAGGATTGTCACATTCCAGAACTAAGACACCTTTGTGGAGCTTTATTACTTTTTAGAAATATTGGATATATCAAGTGATACAGATTAAATTTGAGGCATCTTATGATTTAATTAGATTCTCAAAGGGAAGATTATTTCCCTCTCCTTAATTCAGAAATAGAGCTCTTTTACCTTTATGTAAATTAGTTGAGTGCAATTGGTTTGTAGAAAGATTATTCCTTATGCTGACCGAATATTACCTTTTTTTGTGTTCCATGGAATTATTTAATTCAGTGATGCACACAGAAAAAAAAAATAATACTTTTTAAAAAGTTGAATAAAAGCATGGAAAATATCCTTAATTCTTCTTCACTGTTCTCTTTTTATGGGGCAGAAAGTTAAATACATGTGAAATTAAATGCAAATGTTTCATGCAAATAGTAAACTTCATGAAAAAAAAATCTGTAAATTCCCTGAACTATGTTACCCTCACCTAAAGTTTAATTAACTCATTTTTATTTATTTATTATTTCTACTCTGGACAGGAGTCTTTCTCCTGTGGCTAATTTAGCCCTGAGAAACTGCATATTTGTGGCATGGGGAAAGGATATCTTGGGGAAATGTGGTTGATTAAACAACAAAAAAAGAGCAGAAAGGAGGAAAGAAGAGAACTCTGCATGACCATGGGTAAGATGCCACAGATAAGATGGGTGAGAAAATATGTTGATGTCTAAGGTGGCCCTGGTGGTCAGCTGGGGCCTCACAAAAATTAGGTCCTAATTTTTCACTGTTAAACCATGTGATGTCCTACTCTGATTGCAATCCATTGCAACCAGTGGAGTACTAGGATAAGTATAGTGGTGAATCCTGACCACTCACTCCCATCCTTCCAGGCCGATGTAGCAATAGGCAGTAAAGTCAGTAGCTCTAATGTATTTGCAATTTAAAAAAAAAAAAAAAAAAGCAAGCCCATTACTGGTGAAAACATATAGGGAGTTGATCTGATTATTTCTGTGAAATCCTATCATAACTTAAAATGTCTTTTGAAGAATGATTTTGAAATAGAACCCACCTCATAATTGGCATCTTCTCTAGCAAGCTATTACTCTTGCACTCTTATACAGCAGTGAGCTTTTAAAGACAACATCCCTATCTTTGAGATCTGCCTGGGTAAATGTGATTCAAAGCTTTACCTAGAATTTAAAAATGCCTATCCTTACGTTCTTAGATGGACAGGTTACCCTTTGACTGCTAATGTTTGGGATTAGACATTGCTTACCTACTTCTTCATTCATTATAACAGATAAATGAAGAACAGTTTCTCCCTAGCCTCTAGCCCCTACCCTCTCCCCTCCTTCTCAGTACTTAGCATATTAGAGACAGAATTGGAGGCATCAGATCATGCTGATCAATTTTCACCCAGAACAATGTAAGAAAAGGAGTGTTCAACATCTAGTTCAACGTTCAATGACAGCTTCATAGCTGAAGCTCCTCCTATCACAATCTGAAAGGACCCAAGGGAGAAATCCAGGCACTATCAAAGTGTATGGCAAAATTTTATTAATTGAGGTCAATATGTTACCCACAAAGAAGGTAAAGAAACTAAAAGCAATTTTTCTCTTGATGCCCCAAAAAAGAATTTGCTGTCTGTGAAGAATTTTGCAGCAGTTTGAAAATTAAAAATTACCCATTACCAAAATTAAATTTTACCCAAATTTCCAAACTGTGTCAGTTTGAACATAGCTCAGGTTCATTGGTGTATTTAAACAGAAAATTCTAAGCAAACTCTATGTCTTTTAGGTATCTTTACTAAGATAGTTATCTTTTGGGTATCTTTACTAAGAGCATTCTGTTCTTCCAAAAGAATGGTTGTATTAGTTCAAATCATAGGTATTCTTAGGCCAGTAACCAAGTTCCTGTTATTCCCTAACCACTTTCTCCTGGTCACTTATGAGTCTATCGACTTCTATTTTTCACCATTCCAAAGATGCCCTTGTCTGCTTGTCACATATGCGCACCACTCCATAACTTGTTCATCCTTATTGCTCTTCTCTAAATCTTTTCCTGTTCTATGATATCTTTCTAAGTTGGCAAGATCACAATTGCACAGTTTGTTAAAGATTCAGACATACCATGGATTTATACACTAGTAAAATTATATTTTCTGTTTTATTTCCTGGTTTTTCCTTCTCATTTATAACATATTTTGGGAGTGCAGGGGAGTTAAGTCTTGTTGGGTAATGAGTTCATGCTCCTACAGAACTCCTGTAATCCCAAAATATTATTCCTAAATATTAATATTCACTCAGTTCCTGATGTTTTCCTTAAATGCATTACTTCACATTTATCTACACAGAATTTCAACTGCCACTTTATCATTCAGTCATTCCAAAATGAGAACTCAGTTATTGACTGTAAGAGACATAAAGAAGAAAAACAGTTCTGCTAAAATATTAAGTTTACTCACGTAGCGAACCAGAAGTTTAAAGGTTCTGCATAGCAAGTGGTGTAGTCATTTGTGTTCCCCAGGAACATTTCAACATTTGTATGAAATGTAATTTGTCGTAATCCAGATAAACAGAGAAATATGCTACAATGGCATGCTGTAGGATACACACTTAGAGAAGAATTGCTCTGCTTCCTGCTATTGCACGTGATAGAAATAGCATTCATAAAAAGATCAGGCTCCATCTCAAAGTAGCTGCCTTTTTCTTCTTTGAGGTCTTATCTAGGAAAAAAATGCATACAAATATGGGCTACAAGTGAGATAAAAACACACACACACACAMAAAAAAAAAAAAGAAAACAGAAAAAGTCAGCCACAGGCCCAGGAAGAATGTGTCAGCTGTGAATAGCTCAATTTTGACAGGCCTCAGTGAGGACGGCTTTGCACAGCACCTGTAAGCAATTAGGAAAGCCTCTGCCATGCCAACTGGAGCTTCACTCGACAGCGGTAGCCAGAGCGGACGCTGGAGAATACCATGTGTCATTGTGCAGCGACAACCAGGTTGACGTCGCTGAATAATCTCAGTGATCCATCTTCTGGGAAACATATTGAAAAAACAGTCTATGACAGCATGTGTAGAAATGCAGGGAGGTCTCACACAAAGATAATGCTGCTTAGCTCAAGTGAGAAAGTCCTTGTGCTGCTTCCAGGACACCTTAATTGAGTGTTTACTTAAAAATGACCTTCAGGTCTAAATTATTAGGACAAACAATCTGATCAAACAAGGAATAAATAGCTACTCTCATGTCTTAGAATACGTATTTGCATATATACAAAGAGGAGTGAGAAAATTCCATCCTGTACACGTGTGAGTGTTGAAAACCAGTGACCACTACCACTGCTGGCTGCAGACCCTACAAACTCAGCCTCAATTACACCTAACAAAACCAAGAGCTTGACATAGCCAAAATGCATTAGCAACACATAACTGCATAAAACTTACATCCTCATGATCTTCATGTGAATCAGAAGCATATACTAAATATTAATGTAAATATTGTAAATGTAAATATTGTAAACATCAAATGCAGCAGACATGAAAGGAAGAGTAATTTGCTTACTGACTACAGGAAAATATCCATCTTGCTTACTATTGCTATCAGGCTTGTAAATCACCCTCAGCTCTGCAGCCTTGCAGAACATATTTTTAACATTGGTGAGCTTGCTGATCTGTAATGATGCAGAAGTTTGAATGGTGAGAATGCACAATTGTAATTTTTGTAGATAATCATCAAGAAAAGCCTTATCAGAAACTGCCGTTAGTTGCTGATATACTGACGCTGACAGCAAAACATAGGTAGCATTAGTTCAAGATGAGAAGGTGCAAAGTCAAAAGAAATCCCCTGATGAAAAGTCCTACGGCACAAGTAACACTCAGGAGTATTAACTTTCTAACTGGGACTTGAATGACTGCAAAGCCAGTGAAAGGGCATTCATTTATTGCAGAGATTATTTTTAAAGGTCCATATGAGTTTGCTTCACACCATTTCTAGACTATAACTTTTTTTTTCTTTTATTAAGAGAGAGAAGTGTTAATAGTTTGGCTAATGAAGGAAAGCAATGTAGATGTATAAGTGTATCATCTCATATTCTCTAAATGGTCCTATCAAAGGATTTCTGTTTAACTCAGTAACTTCATAAAAATTCACCCGCATAATAGCTCTAAAATTTACTAGTCTCCACACCAATCAGAGACAGCCTCAACCGAGCTTCTCATGTACCCTGAGCAGAACAAATTAGGCTACTGTTGCAGCAAAGGGGAAATAAATTTAAGAGTTGAGAAATGTTTTTTCTTTAGTCTTTAGATGAAGTATCTTGGAGACAAGCTCAACTCAGCCCATGACAGGTTCTCTTCATTGCAAAACCAGAACCTGAAGCTGCACCCCAGCGCACCCAGGCAGAGCAGGGCGGGTGCAGCTTGCGCGCATGCCAGCCTGAGTCTGGGCAACAGATGATGTTTTTCAGTTTGCTGTGCAGAGTGGGTGGAGTAAATCCAACATATCCCTGACTTGTTTGATTCATTTTATGTAAAGTCAGTCTGTGCATGTTCAATGGTCTAATACACGGTAAGTCCGATGCTGTGTTCAGTACTTCCATATTACAGTTAAGCATGCTGTAGGTGAAGTTCTGGTGGATACCATGGCAATGCATACACAAACACCTATTGTAAGGTAGGTTCAAAGAGAGCCAAATTTTAAGAATAACATGATTTACTAGATACCTAGGGAAATTCTTGTAATTTTTCTTCTGGTAACAAGAAGAGAGGATACAATTACTGTTTTAAAGTCTCACTCTTTAGTACTTTAAATTTGTATATGAATTATTCAGCCCATTTTTATGAGCACCATGGAAAATGCAAAATAAGACCATGGCTACAGCAAAAAAAGTTTTCAGGAGGCCTCAGGAAATCATAAAAAAGCAAAAAGAAAAGAAGAAAATAGTTCTTAAAGGGCTGACAGTTGGATTTATAGCTGCCATAAAATTGCTTTCCATTTTAGCCTGGGGTAGATTACAGGAAGAATGAAGTCTCCAACTACATGATCAAGTGAAGATGCTCAGACTGTGGAGTATAAACCATGATTGCTTTTCATACTCGAGTTTTCACCAATCATTTGAATTTGGGTTCTGGATTTCTATATAGATATTGCTAATGCAGACAGAGCTTCTTTTCATCAGAGAATGCAAATTCAAGTACTTCCTTTGGATGGAATAGAAGACTACTGTTTTAGACCAGCTGACGCTCTGGCCTGACATTCAGAGCAGACACAAGTGCATACATCAAGGCAACAAATTAAATCAAATCCACCCATATGAAATTTACAGCCTCCTACACAAATGAGTTTAACAAATACGTGCAGCCTACAAGAAAATTTTAAATTGAAGAATTATATGCTGTTTAATGTTTTTGTAAAGTAGTTACTCAGATGCTTTTAAAATTGGAAGATAGTCTTAAAAAAAAACAAAAATTGAACTAGAGGATGAGAAGACCTAGATGGTACATTTGCATTCTCAATGGCTTTCATTGGCAGGCAGAGTATAATGCAATATTTATCTAACATACATACTGTTTGGCATTGCTTTATTTTTGAAAAACTCTTCTTCTAGGGTTTGGTTTTGCAACAGAAAGTTGTTCACTGGAGTAAAGCGCCAGAATTTTGTTAATAAATGGCATAAGCACAGTTCACAGAATATTTGTAAAGTTTTCCTCTGATAACGTAAGCTGGAAGCAAGGAGGTAGAACATTTTGTTCCATGATTCATAAAGCACGTCTCCATTGCAGATGATTGAAAAGTGAAAACTAGAACAAATGCACCTGCATGGATCTCCAGCTACCCCACTTCTGATAGCAAGACTAGTGCATTTGGGACTAGTTCATCTGTCTCCATACCGCACAGCACTGGGGACATACTAGACAGTCATATGAATTATCTACCTAAAACATTTATAATATCACCTTTTTCACTCATGGCAAAGACTGCTGCTTCTCAACTACTGAGGTTCAGAATAAGTTAGTCCCCAGTGTTGAAAAGCACTCCGTGTATTAAATAAATAATTCTTTGAGTAAATGGTTGCATGTCTTATTTGCTGTTTGGTTTGTTATTATGAAAAGTTTGCCCTTTTTTTTTCCATATTTCAGTACATAATTTTGTCTTTTTTTATTCAGTTTTGCGATTTTTGATCAGCCTTGTACAAACAACTCCTCCAGAATGTCCTTGAATGCTCTCTCCACTACATCTGAAACAAATCTGTCCCTGATAAGCAAGTGGAAGGAAGGAAAAAAAAGATTTTAGGACAAGTAATGAATAAATACTGCTAAATGTAATGGAGGCTGTAAGCTGAATTATAGCACTGAGTCATTTTTCAGTGTTGTGGCCAAGGTTGCTTTATCAGTCTGTTCCTTTTCTACCACTAAGCCAAATCCAGCTGGGAATTTTCAAAGCCATTTTAATTTCAAATAAACTGGGTGCCCAAATCACTTAGACTTCTTTGAAAACCACAGACTGACTAAGCTGACATCTTTTCCTGAGGACAGCATGAATAGGCTTCATCTGAGGAGAAATTCAGAAAGGGTTTGTGAATAGCTAAGGCATAAACAAGCCCTCCATCTCCAGGAGCAGCTGGTGCACAGGAGGGAAGCATAGGCTTAACCTTTCCCCACCCAGCTCCAGCAGGACTGCACATTTTCACAAGAGGAGTCTCCATTCACCCTCAGAGAAAGGCAAGCTGATTACTGGCAAAGCCGAGCCGGGAATCAAGTCCACATACAACTCCATTGCAGAGGGTAATATTTGCAGTGAATCTGTGATCCAGGTCCAAGCACAAAGAGTCAGCTTAGGTAATACAGCATGTACTTATAAGACAACCCCCCTTTGATGGTCAGCCAATTTTAGGTTTCTGTCCCCCGCTTCTTCCCCTGAACCATTGTTTGTTGTCCTCTCTACATTTTGTTGATACAAATGAGGATTTTTTTTTTTCTAACTGCTTCATTTCACTGATACCGTGTGCTGTGCAGCCCCACAAATACCGGTAACAACACAACTAAGGAAAAGGCAAACAGGGGGCAAAGGAGGTGGGAAAGAAATGACGGAAAGGACTTGGGCAAATACAAGAGCATCCTCAAAGCCAGCTTCATCACTGCAGCCAGAGAAGTGGTGTGAAATGGCAGTACAGTTACAAAAGGTGCACAATAGCCACTGCTCCTCAGCTGCATAATGAAAGAGCAGATGGCTGAGAGACCTCAGCAAACAGTGCCCAGCCACAGAGGGGATGTGGGGAGAGAAGGGAAGGGAGATGCCCCTAAAGCAAGTGCTAATTCTTATTGTCCTCTGCATAGGTATGGACAGCCACCTTACCATTAATTTTCAAGGAACTGTTAACACCTAATTAAAAATTCTTTCTAGCTCTTATTTTATTATTTTTAATTAGACATTTAAAAACTTGCAGTGTGGCAAAATAAATAAACAGATACCAGCACAGAGAACTAAATGTTACCTGAAGATGGAAAGAGAGAGGAGAAGGAATACACCATGATGGGAAAAAGCAAGAAAGTGGAGGAAAATAACTGCAGAGCAGGACACTTGACAGGGAGGAGCCTCAGGGCTCCTGTGCACAGAGCAATGGACAAGGCTGTGCTGCCAGGCTGGCAGAGGACTGCTGCTGGGGAGGAGCAGGGTCTGTGCTGAAGTGTCAGGCTAGGTTAGGGTTTTAACCCCACATACTACCATGGTGATGATGTACAATGTGAGCATAGCCATAACTTGTACCTCTGTTTAAAGAGCTCCTCAAGAACAAACTGATTTAGCTTACATATAAAATTTCTAACTCAAAACTTACCTGAACAGGATGATGAAATCTGCACCTTTATGTATGAAAATATTCTGCTTTCCACCAGCCTTGCCTATTGTCCCCTTTCTCCTTCACTTCCTTATCTGCGCACTCATTGCCTCTTTTTCACTTTCACCAAATGAACAGAAGAGAGTCACCATAGTTCTGTTGAAGATGCATGCTCATGAAGAATCATAGAATCATAGAATCATAGAATCATTAAGGTTGGAAAAGACCTCTAAGATCATCAAGTCCAACCATCAACCCAACACCACCATGCCCACTAAACCATGTCCCTAAGCGCCTCATCTACACGTCTTTTAAACACTTCCAAGGATGGTGACTCCACCACTTCCCTGGGCAGCCTGGTCCAATGCTTAACCACTCTTTCAGTAAAGAAATTTTTCCTAATGTCCAATCTAAACCTCCCCTGGCGCAACTTGAGGCCATTTCCTCTCGTCCTATC
>JAYKAV010000412.1:0-50899 GCA_035582835.1 Phoebastria nigripes | reverse complement strand
TAATATATTTGTAAAAACATTTTTTGTTTTCTCTAATGACAGCGGCCAGATTGCGTTCTAGCTGGGCTTTTRCCTTTCTGATTTCCTCTCTGCATSACCTRATGAGATCCCTGTACTCTTCTTGAGTTGCCTGCCCCTTCTWCCACAAGTGGTAAACGCTCCTTTTTTTCCTGAGTCGCAGGAAAAGCTCCCGGTTCAGCCAGGCCAGTTGTCTTCCCCGCCCGTTCTTCTTACAGCACATGGGGACAGCCTGCTCCTGCGCCTTCAGGACTTCCTTCTTGAAGAATGTCCAGCCTTCCTGGACCCCTAAGAGGCATGCAAGCCAGATAAGTTAGCCTCACTACACATGTAGTACAGTTCATCTGACCATGTCAAGCTGTCATCAGTCTGGAACTTACAATCAAAGATATTGGGTAAATAATAAAAAGCCTGTCTAGGTTAAATTTCCAAAAGAGGACACTTCCTAGCAAGCCTACATGTGTGATTACTTTACTTAAGGACAAATTTCTTACTCAAAGAATTGAGTAGAGCTACAGAGCTGTTCAAACCTCAGAATTCCTATTTCAGAGAAAATTACACATTTTTGAGACTGTTTTCATCTAAACCTGTCTGGAATAAAAGCTATTCCACAAAGTGTGAGAAAACTATTCCTTCACCAAAATCAAAACATTAAGTTTTTATTCCAGCCTCTTTAATATTACTCCATATAACAGGAAATGGGAAAAAAAGAAAAAAAAAAAATTGAGTTCATTTTCCAAATGCAAGATAAAAAATTTACAGAGCAGTCAAACATACCAGTCTGATTTTTTCTAAATGAAATGGACCCATTTTTGCATCTCATAACTTTAGACATTTAATAGATCAACATCTGCAGCTGAACTGCTCACCCAGAGCTCCTTTTGTAGTCAATGCATACACAGGAACTTTTAGGGCATGATTTATCTAATTTAGACCTCTGCTTTAGGATGAGATGAACTGTGAATGCCAAGTACATATTCCTCCTTAATAACTTTAATGAGAGTTTAGGATTATTAGCTCTGCTGCAGACATCTCCATACAGCAAGATAAGTATCCGTATGGTGGGACGAGCCACTGAACTGTACTTCACAAGCATCCAGTTGTTAGAAACAAAGTGAGCTTCACCCAGGGAGTTGGCTGTCAGGAGGCAGCAAGTTGCAGTGGTTTTTGACCCACTCACTGTTTGACTTTAGACAAATTCTTTCCATGTTGGCTCTCCTGTAATACTTTATCTTTTATCTGGCACTCTCTTTCTTAATACTCAGAGGAGAAATAAACATGTACCTGGTTATCATGAACTTGCTCTGAAAAATGGGAATTAGTTTACCACTGTGGTCTTCTGCAAACATCCCTCAATGTTTTGTTCAATAGTTTTGTTCAATTTATGAATTAAAGAAGATGGGGCCTTTTGTCTCTAGTCCTAACAATTAATCCTGCAAACTCAAGCTGGAATCTGAAAGTCAAGATGGGCTTTGCTCTTGTTGAGCATCGGGGGTCTGCATGACACAATCTGCCACTACTTGAGGACAGTAGTGCAGCTCCCATCCCTGCCACGTGGTGGAAGTGACCTCAATAAAGAGTTCTGCTGATGGCACACAGGAGGAGCAGAGGCCACATCTTTTTCCTACAGCTGTGTTGGTTCAACAAAGTTAAGAGAATTAAACAGGAATGAGAACACCAGGTGAGGTAGTTGCTGAAGGGAGATCTGGCTGAACAAACAAGAAACTGCCATGGCTGCAAAATTATTTTTCCCAGTAGGACTGAATTAATTCCTCCAGTACCTCCATCTCCCTGTCCTTTAAAAAGGGATTGTGCACCTTCCTCCAGAGGTGCTGGAAGATTTAAAAAGAAGTTTGGCAAATATTTTGATGATATACATGACACAGTATCTGCATTCTTGAGATGCAGATAGATTATTTCGAGCTGCAGAAATTTTGCTGCCTCTGGGCAGAGACAACATGTTAGTGCTGCGGGCAGGGAGGAAGGCACTGCTTTATGCCTTGGAGAGTTGTCATGTTGATCTGTGAGCAGTGGAGACTGCCAGGTTTTTGCTTTGGCAAGGGATCTAGAGCAGACCTGGATGATCTGGGTATAGTCATTTGTGTAAGCATCCATATTGTTTCTTTAAAGTTCTTTAAACTATAAAAACAACCCCTGTGTAACATTAACCTAAATGCATTTGGACTGCAGCAGGGTAGGTGAGCTGACTCTTTATAGTGCTGTTGGCTGCCTTTTGTATTAGGAAGGCAGATTCCCAAAGTGCAGATGTCTGCCACAGCAGGTAGAACTGGGACCAATGACACTTACATGAGACATTTAAAATCTGCAGTTTTATAGTGCCCAGGGGAACTGACAGGCAATATTCACCCAAACCTCCAAGCAGGTTTTCAATAATCTCTCTTCTCTTCTCAAATACACATATTTTGCCTTCCCCCTCTAATGTTTTAAGCTATTCCTAGAGTTTCCTTCACATGCTGTTGTATATTTTTGCCATATCCTTTACAATTCTGTAATCATCTTTCCTAGGAATTCTTACGGTCCTTCTTTCACTGCACACAGCAATTACACCCTTTCCTCTCCATTAAGCTAGGCTGTTCAAGGTCCTGTCCAAAGCACAGCAGGGGTTGTGTGTCATGTTGGGGCACTACAAGAGAACAAAGATTTTAGAAATAGCTATATACAATTGTATACAATACATTCTACACTCAGAGAACTGAGAACTAACAGAAGTTTGGGTAACGACAGTATTATGTTAACTATAACGGGATATTTTTTTTTTTATCTCACTGGTAAGTAGTACTTTGAAATAGGAAAGCCTTGTGTTTAAAGTATTCTAATAATCCCCTTTTTCAGTTATTTAATTTTGTCAGTGTTTATACACAGTCTGACACTTCAAAGAAATTCTGATGTACGTGCTTTAAGTCACGTTCACTGTGCAAGCCTATAACCTAACACGTATTTTTCTTCTAGCAATTTCAGGAAGTCCAAGTGTACCAATGGAAAAGATCCATGTGCTAGAGGCTGTATTTTGAAATTGAACAGAGAAGTGAAAAAAAGTAATTTAAAATGTTATTATTTTTCAATACCGGCACTGAAATCACAACTGTGATTAGCGTGGTTAGTGACACATATTGAATTACAGCATTGAAGTCCTACTTGTCCAGCAGAAAACACCTTTTTGATGGGAAGTCAATGTTACTTAGCGAATTCATTTTGAAGTGAAGAAAATACTCCAAAGAATGAAAGAAGCCAAAGACTCAGGAACATACGAAAGTGCTTTCTTTTAACAGTTCAGGACAAGTTTCACAGGAAGATGTTAGCAACACTCGTATGACAAGGTCAGAATTTCAACAAGTCACAGCAGCATGAAGGCAATTAGAAATGTAAAGGCAAAAATTATTCTAACGTTATTGAGACATGAGTGAGGCTGGAGAATAAGAAGCAGCATCCATTTTGTCCATGTCATGAATTTATATGTAAGAGGAAGATTATGACTTTGCTCATGTTTCTGATTTCACGTATCAGTGAAGCACTTCACACCAGTACTCCAAAGTGGTAGGAAAGTTCTCCTTGTTAGCAAACATCATGTGTTTAATTTCTGCATGTGACTTTTTCATATATACAGTAGCCTATAGGTATCAGTAGATGGGTGGCATTTGTCCTTACTGACATCCCAATGACATTTAGAGATCTTACCAACATCCATTTAAACTATGTAATAAATTGATAAGAGATGTATTTACCCATCAGCCAACATCACTAAATGAACAGTAGAGCCTTTACTGAAAGACAAACTAAAAACAATCCAATAGCTTTTGTAGATCAATTATGAATATTATTTATTTATTGTTATTACATTTTATTTTAAAAAGGGGCAATAGAATGGAGCTTTCCTCCTTCCACTCTCAGATATTTCAACCCAGGTAAGAGCTGGATAAATTCAGTAAAACTACAGAGATATCACTACTGGTTTGTTTTTTTTTTTTTTTAGGAAAGCCCTAACAAACATCCGGATCCCTCATACAAGATTTTCCTGGAGAGTTTACAAACTATATGACAGAAAATGGGAGAGCAGAAGATGTTAACAATCATTGCAGCACATATGAGGTTGCGTCTCCTGAGCCCTGTGCCTTATCAGCTATGCCATTGGGCCTCTTGCTGAGCAAGAGCAGCACTACTTAACCAGATAACATGGGCATGCAGAAGAGAGGAAATATCATAGATGTTTTGGGGTGGGGAGGGGGGGAAGGTCTTGCTGTGCTCTCGGGGGTGGAGGAGAACTAATTGCAGACCAATTCCTTTTCCTTTCTGTCAAGCACTCTTGTTTGCTGTCAGCACCCAGGCTTGCTGCTTCTGGTGCCATCAGGGGCTCCCTAAGGACATTCCTCTTTGGTTGCAGGCCTCCAACCTGTCCCTGCTCTTTCTCCTAACTGATGCCTGCAGTCTACTACAATCCACCTGAGCAAGACTGACTTAACTCAGTGCCTGCAAACTGACTGTCTCCTGAGACTAAGGACAGCACAAATCAAAACCAGCCAGCTTTGATAAAGTACCATTTATTCAGAACAAAAGTATCACAGGGAAAACCACTCAGAAAACAATCCCTAGCTCTTTCCAGGCTGTCACCCAAATTCTGCAAGGAGACTCTAAGGCTGAAGTATCTCAGACCATCTTTGCAGAGTCTCTCTTTTGGTCAGTCCCTTTTCACTCCTGAAATGATTGAGTGACTCCTCTGCTTCAGCTAGGGTTGTCTGATCCAACCGAAGGGCACCAAATGGAAGAAAAACAGTAAGATCAGATGCCTCCCTTCCCAGTGGGAAGTGCAACTTAAGACAAGTCACCTGCCTTGCTTCAGCACCAGGGATTTGCATTAAAATACTGCCTCATGACGTGAGCTCCTGCAGGAAACATCCCTGGTCTGAACCACTGAGGAACACATCACATTTGTAATACCGGAACAATATTCCACGTAGCCTTAGTGTCTCCACCATCGCTAGAAAAGTTTCATTCAAAAAATTGTTCTCAGTAGATGAGAAGCCTGTTTCTAGTCTTTGCTTAGAAACAGCGACAGAGAGATTATAGGACCAAGCTGTTCTCCTAACCGAGGCTGCAGCTTTAAGGAGCTTCTTGGTGACAGATGGCAGAGGAATATAGAACCATCACACTCACTACAACCCCAATCTGATCTGAAATTTAAATAACCTGACTCATTAAAGGATAATGCATATGCACTTATAAAATGTAAAAAACCCAGAACAATCTAAATCAACAAGCGCGATTTCAATGCTTAATGTTAGTCTGTGACAGGTCTTTAAAGAGTATCAGCTTTGGCAGAGGGTAGAATTTCTCAGATAATAATGACAGCAACAGGGGGCTGTCACAAGCACAGGCAATCTCTGATAAAACACTGAGACTCTATAGCTGCAGCCAGAAATCATGTCGCCTAAATGATGTAAGAAGGATCCAGAAGAGTGTTATTTTCAAAAACCACAGGAGTACGTACCCACAATTTCTCGTTCTTGTCTACTATACTCAGATAACACGGTGCCCATGTATTGCAAGGCCTGAATCTGATAATGGCCATTTAAAATCTTTCTAGTGCCACACCAACACACTGTTTAATTCCCACTTTTCTTTGCTCCTTTTCCCCTCCTACACAGCATTAGTAAATTATTTTAATTTAATAAGGTCTCAAGAGTGTTGTTATTTACCTACACTTTACCGTACCATGGGAGTCAGTAGCATTTGCAATAGGTTGCATCTGGATAACTGACAAAATTTAGACATTAAGACACACAGCTCAAGTCAATGTGCAATAATTTAATGCCAAGCACTAATGTTGTTAAGAACAGTAATTTCAGTTTAGGGGAATTATCACACAGAACTTGAGCTCCAGGTGCTGATTTTATTTCACTTGTAAGAGTACAGCAACTTCTTTGTAGTGAAACTGGCCTGGCTGTTGCTATTCTCTGTAAGGGAAGGGACCATGCGAAGAGGAAGGAACAGTCTTATTGCATTGCAGAAATGTCCAATGCAGGGAGTTAGGCAGCCAAGTAAAACTGCACCAGGTTCAAGTGGAGGTGGCCAGGTCCTTTACAAGGCCAAGAACGTGGAGAGGTGAAAGGAGATGGAAAGCAGTCCCGTGCTCTTGTCATATTACTGTGATAAATGTATCTGAAGCAGACCTAACAATYAGGGCAGAGACATTTTCTCACAGACATTTTCTCAAAACTGCTTAATAAAATACTAAGCACATTAAAATAATAAGAAGCAACAATCAGTATTCAAAAAAAAAATCATCCTTCTCAACAGAAAAGGAGTAATTAGATATGTCAACAACAAGGAAAGAAGAAGGTGGGGATTTTTCAGTTGTTTACAATTTTTTAATTTTAAATCAGCTACTTGACTGATTGTGACACTCTTCCATGGATATTGTACCTGATTTTAAATTCCAGTTTCTACAGCTGCCTCTAAGTGATGTTTCCTCCTATGCTAAGCACCCTGCTTTTTTTTCTTCCTTCCTTAGATTTTTTTTTTTTTTATTAACTCTGATTCAAGAGCCTAATCCAACTGAGTTTTTAGTTCTTCACCACTTTTAGTCTGAGGCACTGTGTGTCATGTTATTACAGCATCAGAGGAAAGTGGCTATTACAGAAAGTCATTTATGTTGTAGGATGACAGTTGGAGAAAGGAACAAAGGAGGAAATAGCTTGGAAAATTACTAGGAATTCAGTACGAATGCGTAGGTAATAAGGAGAGTAACAGCATATCAGCACTGAAGCTCTTAAAATAATGACCATTTCAATTTTGTCTGGATTCTGAGTCAGCTGAAAGGTAATCACACATCACTGCTGATAGAAAACAGAATTAGATTGGAGAAATCTGTGGAGGAAAAAAAAGATATTACTTTACTTAGCATTTACAATTGTTGATATGGAGCAACATCAGATAACGTGCAACGCAGCAGCCATGGCTGTAATGCGACAACTGTTCTCAGCGAGAGAGGAGGCAGGACAGGCTCGTGGGCCCTGGCGTGCTCCAGAAGACTGCCAGGATGCATTTCACACCAGAGGTCTGTCTGCTGGGACCCCTGAAGAAGCAAACACAGCAGAAAAGCTTCATTCTGCTTACATAATTAAATATTTTTTTTTTTCCTTTTAATAAAGCAGAAAGCCTAAGTTCAAGGTATACTTTTATATAAGTTACTGGATTTAGCTCTGCTTTTACTCACTTCTGGTGAGCTCACCTTAGGAGGTCACTGGAAGCTGCGTGGAATCCAGATGCCAAAACTCCTTTCTAATCCTCCCCTGAATTAGCAGCCAGGAAAAGCAAGTCAGGGGAGCGGTATTTGTGACAGATGGTGGAGAGAGAAAGGCACAAGCTGCAAGTGCCAGGTAAGCCAGGTAAGCCTTGGGTCCCCCAGCTCCTCCTGCAGCCCAGTGCAGCCTCCTGCACTCGCACCACGGGCTGGAGGAGAAATCACAGGGTGCCAGAGAGGTCTGTCAGTGAATGAGCCTGCACCTCACAACTGTACCAAGCAAGATGAGATTGCTGGTAAATCAAATTTTAAGCAACCCCTGCACATAAGTGCAGTGTTGAGCACTTAATCCTGAAACAGGAAAAAAAAAGGAGTGTGTCTTTATTCCTGAATGCTCTTCCTACTTTGGAAAATACTGGATTTTACTACTCTTTCACTATTAAGTAGCATCTCTTGTAATTGCAAGGACAAATAATGTATTTCAATTGTTCTTCCAAAGTGCATGTGTTCTTTTGAGGTTTGTTCATAGTTTTTGTTGTTGTTTTCTGTGTAAGTCAGGTATGGTAAGGCCTCTGAGCACTTAGCTTTCAGCCTGCTCTGTGCGCATGCATGTGAGGAAAAAAGAGTTCCCAACTTTAAAGGTCTTTAAAGTGATGCATGGCAAATATACAGCTATTTTGCATCCAGACACACCTATTTTTCTTCTTACAAGTGTTTAATCAGAGTTATCCTGCTAAGCTTCTAAACAGGGAGGAAAAAACCAAAGAATTAGCACATCCTTATGTTTTTTTGTAATTCCCATTCCCTCTTCAGCATCTATATTCCAGAACTGGCAGGAATCTCATCACATAAAATGATCAGCACCCTTGCTCTGAGTGTTAGAAGGCTAGGTTTTATGACAGTATATATAAATAAGACTATGACAGCAACGGATTTTTACCTTTATTAATAGTCTACACAAAAGAAAAGAAAGGAGAAATCTTTTAAAACTTCTTCCTAGAAAAATGTTGAATACTGTTGACTATCACCAATATGAAATTCTTTCTCTCTTTTACACAGTTTCTGCCAGGAGGAAGAACTGTCACCAACAGTAATATCAGGAATCTTTATGATTTCCAGAAGTCCTGACTTTGGTAAAGAAAAATCTATTTATACTTCTGAATCACAGATAGTAAGGGGAGGCAAGGAAGATGTGCTGCAAATCCAGTTGTTGCTGGTCAAAGCCCTGGATTTTAAAGTGGACAGATGCCTTTAGTATCTTGAATACTATGAAGTGGCATGTAGATGCAAGTATGTGCAAATACAAAGACAGATAAAGGGGTGGTTTCTCTGGATTTCTTTCGGGGGGGGGGGGGTGTTGTTTTGTTTTCCAAAGTATTTTATGCTGGCTGAGGTCAGGCCATGCTGCTTCATGCAGGCTAAACTATTTGAAAATGCAAGGTAGTACAAGCAATGGACACTGCCTCCAGCCGAAAGGCAAGATGTAAGACAGCTCATTTGCTTTAAATGAATCTGTGCCAAATAATCTTGAAGGAAATCACTGCAGTTATTCTCAATCATGCTGATCCAGACTAACTCCTCAACAGAGGAGCAGACATGTATTACTTTTCTGGAACTAAAATACAATGAAACTTCAAGTATTCTTTATTATTTTATACAGAAATTTTAGCCTTGAATGCTCTTATGTGAGCATGCAACTGAATCCAAAGCCATTTAACTCAGTCTCCCTTTAGACAGACATTAAACAGCAGAAGTAGAACACAGACAGACAAGAGAAAAAAAAAAAATCTAAAACCTATGAGCAACAAAACCTTCCTACTGATTTCTCTATTCTTACACAAGCCTTCAGAATCCAAGGTTATCACAATGTTATTGAAGTGCAACCACTGGAATGATAGCAAGAAACTAGAAGCAGCCCTTAAGCCCTGATGGGATATTAGAGGATGGATAAGAATCACTGTACAAAAGTGTAGACAGCATGTCTTAACCTTGGTTGATGTTTACATTCAGTAGCAGGACTGTTCAGGTTGAATATATAGGGGCCAACAACACTGTAAGGATGCTTGACTGAAAGGACTTCTGGTTCACTTAGCTCTTCAGTTTTCAGGCAACTACTTGACATCCTTCCATTCACAAAGAGTTCAAGTTCAGTCTGTCAATCCACTAGAAGGTTCCACATTCCAGACCTTAGCAATTACAAATCTTTGAATTTCCAAGTTTATTCGTGACCAATTAATGTCTATTTGTTGTTTCAGCATTTTCTTTCAAAGTCCATTCCTTCCCCATTGTTTACCCTCCTGCTAAGTTTGTTGATAACAGTCCTAGCTTCTTTCAGTTTGCGTCTTCTTTCAGCTACGTGAATACAAGCTCTTCTACCTCCTAAATGTCCTGGAAGCTGGCATTTTGAATTCATTTTCCTTATACCTTGGTGATCAGAACTGTATGTTGGATCATGTGTGAGATTTCACCAGTGCTTTGTAGAAAGATAGACACAAATATCTTCTGATCTCTCCTTGAAACACCTTGGATGATTATTTTTCCGGTAGTTTACCAGTCTCCTTTTGTCCTAGTAAAATGGTCTTTTGCTACAACCTAATGTTATCACTTTACCTACCTAGTGCTTGTACTAATCATAATTTCTTACAGCTGAATTTTAGAATTTTTTTAGATTCAAAATTTTGAATCTTGATTTACAAAGTCTGAGAGTATTAAGTGGTCTACATGTCAAAAGAATTACTGAATAAACATCATGTTCCAGAGTCATAAGATCCTCATTATTTTATTTTGTAACAATTCCACTGGATTTTTTGTCTTTAACAATACAAAACCATTTTTCAAAGCCAAGTATTTTCTTAAAATTTTGCCAAACTGTCAAACTTCTAGTGCTCAAAGGCTTTGTTCTGTATAGCTGTAATCAATGTAAAGTTCAAAAATATTTGCAAACACAGGACTTTGAGATGATGGAGTATTTTTTGGAAGTTGTCAAACAGTGGCCAGCAAGCAATAGATAAAGTAAAGTAAAAATCATTAAAACTATTGTCAGAGAACAATACTGTCAATATATTATGAATGCAGAGATCTGACAATGGCTTACTTCAGCCATGTAACACTTATTAGCATAGACATAGTGATAAAAATCAGGCAATTTTTGACATACAAACAACTAAAGACATGACTTACAAATGTTGCCAGTTGAGTGCAAGTGATGGCTAGTATTTTTATGAAACCTTATCCATGAATTATGTATGTATGTATGTATGTACTCTGTAGAAGACTCTGTATGTCTGCTGGATTTGCTGATGTTTCATGACCCCAGAGAATCTCTAATTAGATTTTCTTTAAAGCAATCTTCCCTTTAATTTCCATGATTTAAAAGAACAGTTAATTTACTTCAAGAAAAATTCCTTCTTCTCCTACAGCTGCAGTTCTACTGAACAAATATGTTTTATAGAAGCAACATCCCCTTTGAAAAGTAAATTCTGCTAACCTGCCCATCACCACGGTCTATGTCTGTCTTTTAAGTTAAACATACAAGTTTAGCTTTTTCACAATGCAATATATCTAAAGGCATCTCTCAAAATAAATGCAACTATAAGATTTTCTTAAAGCCATTCATAATTTTCCTTAAACACTGATAACTACCTGTGCAAGGCATTTCCAATACGATTCCTTTGCTGAAGATGAACAATTTGATCAGAAGAACAATCCTTTTTTCTTTTTTCTCCTCTTGTCCTCCTCTCCCCTCCCCCCAAATTATGACATAACCCCCCTGCTTTTGAAAGTATTATGGCAGCGCAATATTTCAATCAGTTCATAAACTGAAATATACCAAAGACAGCAATTTGATTTAGGAGTGATGAATTCCATAATGCAATTTTACCAGAAAGGGTTAGATGTTACATATAACCTGCACCTTTGTTAAAATACAAATCCTAACCTAGATTTTAATACAACATCACTTTGAGGAACTAAATTTCTAGTTCTTATAGTCTGAACAATAAACCTGCTTATTTACATGATTTAAAATGCATTTCACTTATTCTACTAAGCACCATCATTCTGTGAAACTCAAAGCAATTCTCTTGACTCTGTCAATCACATACTTTATATTCATAATCACAGTTATTTCAGCTGCTAACAAAAATGATTTGCAAATGTTTTTCAAATAAAATTGTTCAGTTGCTTTGCCTTGCTATGCATGCGTATCACAGTTTATGTTCTTGTATATTTGGACTACTGATAGTTGTGAAAAGTGTTCACGCAGTGTTAAAGTTTCAGCAATACCAGAAGTAATATTGCTTACTACATCTTTTGCCACCTAATCTCCCATTCAAAAAGCTTGTTAGGACATAAGTTACGTCATATGCAGCCAACTGCAGACAAAGTTCCAGGTGTAGCCTAGTCCTACTTAACAGAATAACTATCCAATGCAAGTTACAAACAGTGCAAGAGCACTGTTCATAATCTGCTACTTGTATCAATGTTTTCACTCAAAATATTCTATAGGTGCCTGAAAATAAGCAATATATCCATTTGCACATGGATATAAAGGGAGTAAATGAATGTGTTAAATGTGTTAAGTAACCAGCACTTGTCAAAAAATACATGACACAAAGCTGTTACTATAAAAGTTATTTGTTTATATAGAAGAAACTAATTGGGAAATGTATATTGCATTCCAGAAAGTAACGAGAACACTTGATATTGCAAATCTGACCTTAATACATGATATTTTTTCTTTTTTTTAAAAGTAATTTTTCATTTACTAACACAATGGGAAATACAAAGAACACTGCTTGAAGAGAGAAACCAAGGGATGAACTTGTATTCTGGCACTTCTGGTTCATCTTTTTCAAAATTGTTCACTAAATGTTAGTCAGTTACGATGTACAGTAGGAAAGGTCTATGTTTTTATCTTTTGCAATAAAAATGCATATTTTACAAAAACAAACAGATAAACAACAAGCTTTACAAGGGGAAAATGCACCAGTCTCCTCCTCGGATCTCTTTGCTACCTCTAACACCTTCCCTCATCTCCCCCAGAGCTGAAGAGCTCCCTTGCACAGGAGGGATTTGCGCTGGTGTCACTGAGGACACGCTACGGAGGTTACAGGACTGCAGGAGTGCAGCTGAGGACAGATTTTGGCCAGCAGAATCTTTCTTACTGGTCATGTAATGTGTGATGGAAAAATCCCAGTCTGACTCTGACAGACTGCATCAGCTTGTCAAGGTTGGCAGCTAAGGAAATAAAAACCCTGTTTATTGTAGCCTGGGCACATTTGATAAGGATTGATTGAGGCATAATACACACAGACACCTAGAGTATAATGTTTAGAAGCTCTTTCTGTTCAAATAGAGCCATGCTTCAAAGAAGCATTTGGGGCTTATAACCTCCCCTATCTTCCATTCATCCAGAATAAACATTTTAATTTGCATGCCCAGATTTTAATTGGTACAGCATGTGGAATTAATAGAAACCATTACCAGCTAAATCAGCATGACCCTTCTGTGAATTAAAATATGTCACAGATTTAGAACATTAAATGAGAGAATGGAGCTCTCTAACCTCTAAATCCAACAATTCTCCGTAAACTAAGAGCACACTCAATACACTGCCACAGAGCTACTGGCTTTGAAGAAAGTTCAAAAAATTAAGGAACAAAGCTGCTGGTGGGTGTATTCCTAGTGCTTTCTCAGCCCCTCTTCCCACTGAAAACAGTGTTCAGGAGAAGAAAAGAAACTAACTCTTTAAGGCCACAACATGTTTGAAAAGAATTATTAAAAAGTGGTTATCGATAGAATTGGCAGCAAATTAAAAAAATGTATAATTGACTGAAAAATGAGAGGGAGCAGAAAGGATGAGATTATTTCTGATTCATAAAAGATGCCAAAAATTGCAATAATTCCTTTCCACCCAAAGGTAGGCTTGAAATGTCATTACTGAGATTCTAGGATGGTTTTGAACAACTGGAGAACACCACAGTTTAAGACCTCATTTGGGAAATTTCCTGCTAGCCTGTCTTATATAACTAATAAGAGGATTATATACTTCAAAGCTGGGTTTTATCATCCTACTGTGCTGACCAGGACAATCAGTTCACTGGTTTAGCTGATAAACTGGAATTAGATGTCAGAAATTGACCTTTTCATAATAGTAAGTAGTTACATATCCTCAACAATTTATAATTCAAATAACCAACAACAGCAATTTGCAAAATATGGTAATGAAATTCAATAGCTAACTGAACTTTAGACTCCCGTAAACAGTGGAAACATTTTTGACTATAATTAGAACAATGCCAAGATGCTACAAAAAAGAAWGAGGGTATTATGCATCATCAGAAAAAAGCCATTATTATGATCTGCAGTTTCCAGCTGCTGAGCTCCAGATGTAAATTCTACCTGAAAATAATGCATTCTAAATAGTATCCTATCCCTTAGAAAATGCTCTTTCCCATTGCATAGAAGATGCATCAATCTACTCAGAAAACGTAAATACACTTGCAGCTACACATGCACAAGCACAGCTAAAACAAATATTTTACAGGTATGTGAGGATATGAGATCTATGTAGCATTAAAGAAGTTTATTCTTTAAGAAAAAACTTCTGATATTTAACAGAGATGAGCTATTATTCTTCAGTTAGTTGTGCCTTCAGATAAGAAGAGATAAAATAACCACATTCATATCCACCACTTCAAAAATGCAGATATGTTTTTCAAAACCATGGGTTTGACCACTGTTGAATGAAGCTGTCATTGAACTTAGCCTGCACCACTGCCCTGACCATTGCACTGCTACATAAAGGTTATTCAGATTATTCCTTTTGCAGTACTAATTGATTTCACCTCTGATGTAGGTGCACTCAGCTTTCTGATAATAGCTTATCTACAAGTAGCTCTCCCCTAAGCAGATATGGTCAACCTGTGTCACTTGAGCCAAGTGTCCCAGTGAAGTTTTACCAGAGAAGGAGCTGTTAGGTAGTCCAAATCTCCAGCTATGGCATAAAGTTAAGTAGCAAAACTGCTCAGGCTGATATTGTTACATGACTCACTTACATGTAACGCAGCGATAGAGCTGTTATCATGTTGTGCTATTCCTGGAGCTCCCCACCTCCTTGGTTCTCTTCTTCCATGGGAAAGGTGATGAGGCTCCCAGCCAGACAAAGATTCTGGTTCATGGCTCAAAAGGCCAGTCAGGAAAACTAGCCATCCGCTCTTTATAAAAAAGTTATTTCAACCCAACTGAAAGCTGGGTCATTAACCTCCTATGTTATAATGCTTCTAATGTTTGTTTTAAAAAACAGTGTACGCTCACTCTTTGAAGTTTGCTTAGATAGTGATTCTAACAAACTAATTAGAATCGGGAGACTCATTTCAGACTCATTCAGCGTGACAATAACAGGTCTCCTGCTTCCTTCCTACCCACATCCCCCTGTATTGCCCCTGGTCAGTCAAATTTACATGGTCAGTGGCCAAAGGTTATCTCATTATTACACTTAAGGACCAGTCACCTGTGAGGACATGAAATCTTCAAAATTCAGCTCAGATCATGCTTGTGCTTATATCCGAAGGTTTCTGATGCTGACTGATGAGGGTGCATGTATTTTCTCCTTTCCCGTTAACAAGTACAAATTATTCATTGCTTTTACCTTGGAACAATAGGTACCCTGACAGCAAGGCAAATTTACCAAGGTCAGCACTATAAGCCTAGCAGGCTTTCAACCCAGTGAGCTTCTTAAAATGCCAATTTCCCAGTGTTCATAGTGTTTTTATCTCTAGTTAGATCATACAACTTTCCCTGAGGCCAAAACTGCACTTTTTTTTTTTTTTTTTTTTAACAGAAAAGCAAGGCTTTGAATGGGTAACGAGTGATGTGTACAGGACAGCTTATGTGTAACTTCCATACAAAGGTTAAGTAGGCAGGGGCTCTTCATAGCAAAAGAGATGACTGAGTTGTTATGGTCTAGCTGTCAACCTGCAAATGTCGCTGACAATTAACTGTGAAAAGCAGTTTCCCACTATGAAATTATGGGGGAGTGGGTTTAAAACAAAAGGAGATTTTGGAAGAATTTTCAAGTAGCACATAATTAATTAATTAATTATTATTATTAATTCATTCATTGCCATGAGATGTCACTGGTGATAACGGTGCAGACAAATTCTAGATTAGAGAAATATGTGAGGAGATAATGAGTACATAAAAATAACAGAACAGATGCAACCTCCAGGAATTTTTTAAAATACTGATTGCTGGAGCCTGAAAGAATCACAAGAGGAAGAATAATTTACAACTTGTCCAGTTTCTTACAGTTTTCCCTAACCATCTGCTACTGACCACTTAAAGAGCGAGGATACTAGGCTAAGTAGACCACTGCTCTGTTTTTAAAAATTTACTGATTTGTTTACCTGTGTTTCACATATGCGTAATAACACCAAGCAGTTATAAAATGAAAAGGTACCTATTCACAAAACTGTGTTCATTCCTACATCCAGTGAAATTATAGTCATCAGGAATATTCGATCACTTGTGTGTTGCATTGAGCATAACCAACAACTTAATATTGACTACCTACAGTCCATTTTACAAGAGCTCTGGCAGTTGTCTCTGAGGGCAAAGAGGAGGTTTGAATTTTTGCAGAAGGATGCTGAGCAATTCTGCTATGCTCAAAACATTATAAGGGTCTGATACTGGTCCCAGATGGATTTCAGACATCAGTCATCAGAGTTCTGCAGAGGCAAACTAAATCCTATCACAGGGCACAAGTTCCAAAACCTCTCACATGCATCAATGGTGGTGGTGGGAGAAAGGCCACCACGCTAGAAGAGAATAGCTCCGTACAACACAGCAGGAAGAGAAGTGACTACAGTCTCTCATGTTCACAGATGCTTGCTAAGCAGGGACCACTGCCAGAAGACCCCCCTTCAACAAGACCAGGGTGCCTGTGGTACAGATTTCCACTTCCTGCATAACCACTCTATAAACAAACCTCATTATTTGCAGCTTGAATTTGTTGAAGGCCTCTTGTTAAAACCTGGGTAGGATGGGTACCTAGGCTGTTGCACCATGACATCCTCCAGTTCCTTGTCACATACTCCCAACATATCTGTGAAACATGGTCCCCAAGGACTACATCTCTCTTACCTGAAATCTGTGCTTAGTGAGGCCCAGGGGTCAAAGTGACTAAATTCCCCCTCCAAGCCTGTGTTTCATGTTTTGTATTTGTTAGTGCTGCTGAAGATAGAAATTAAGTTATCATCTCACTTGGGGAACCTCACACTTCACACCTGGCACAGCTGGCCAGAGCTGCTGAGAATATTATCTGAACTTCAGCATTGCCCCGTGTCAGTGCCAGCTTCATGTGTTAAATCAGAAACAGTCCTGCTAATTACCTTTTGGCAACTTATGTGCCAGACACCTTATCATGGACTGTAAAATCTCTCGTCTTTACACAGAGTGAGAAGGAGGAAAGGATCACAAATAATGGGCTAGGAGACTTCCAACTATTGATTAAACAATTACGTGTAAACTCACATTTTTTTTACCTGTAGCTAGAGTCCTTCTGTCAGAGGAGTAAGCAAGACAGAGTCATGGCTCAGACCAGGATGGATAGGTTTGGAGCATCACACAAATGTCTAAGCTTCAGCATAGAGCTCATGGGGAAGCACTGAGCAGAATTCCCATTGACTTCATTTGAAATAGGGCTAGCTTTAGGCGTGAGCAAAGCAGGTGATTGCCTATAAGAGCACACTAATGCTGGCTGTAGGAACGTCCCTGGAATGAGCAGCCAACCTCTGCTGCCTGTGTATCCGACACTGCTTTGTGTTTGCCTCCAACTTATGCATTCATCCTTTTTATCCAACATCGGGAAGCTTCGCTCTATCTCAGCTCTATCTGCTATCTGTGAAACCGTGATGAAACTTGTCATCCAGAGGGGAGGGACAGCTTGTAATCCAGACTGTGAACTGGAAAGCACTTTGCTTAATTCTAGTAGGGGAATAAGGTTCTGCTTTTAGTGTTGGGGAAGTCAAATTGCCCACAGAGAGGATTTCCCTTCACGTTAGGTGCAGCAAATTCAATTCTGAAGAGCCTTGAGCCAGCTGGCCCTTGTGTGAATACACCGGGGAAGAACAAATTCAATTTAGCCAAGTTCTCTTTGCAGAGCTTATAATTAGGGTTTTGATTTTGTTATTGCTTGCTTTTTCTTTTTTCATTTGTTTGAACTGAGCACATTTGATGAAGAGCTTTTGCCTTCCTTGGAGTTGCACACTTTTTTCATGGAATTACCCTTGGTCACTGAAATGAACTCTTAACATAGATGAATAAAACAGGGCATGCTTTGTAATGCATTTTTTAAGTGTATGCAAGTCTACAGTCCAGTTCTAAAGAAATAACTGTCAGTCTACAATGTAATACAAGCAGTATGGTGCATAGTACAGAATTTTTTTTTTCCTTTTGTACTACTTACAAAGAGCAATGGATAATTTGAGCTGGAGTGCTCCATCCAGTTTTGGGCACCATCTATCAGACAAGCTGAAGAGAACATAAAGATCAAAAAAGATCAGCAACAGTTAAAAGGCTTGAAATACAGGACAAGAAAAGAGGGATTCATGTTTCCCTAGTTTAGAAAAGACTGAGGAGGAGCATAACAATAGAGTTCAAATATGAAGGAAAGTGAAATAAAGAGTTCAATTGTCTCCCATGCCAACCAAAGATCAGGCAAGGAGCAAACACTTAATTTCAAATAATAGAGATCTGGATAGCACATTAGGAAAAATATCCATCTGGAATTATAGTTAAGTACTGGGACTGGTCAACTAGGAATATAGAAGGATCTTCACTGACTGCTTTCAAGACTTTATAAGATGAACAACCACTGGAGACAGTCTAGGTATACTTAATCTTATCTGGAGCTAAAACTTGTTTCAGTCTGGAGTGAACAAGGATATTCTCAAGAGTGTATATCCCAGATCACTATACTTCAAGGCCAGGCAGGACCATTTCGGTCATCTCTTCTGAATGCCTGCATAAGGAAGGCTGGGAAATTACAGAACATGACGATCGCATTAAACAATCAAATCTAGTAGAATCAGGAGGCAAAAAAAAGGAACAAAAAATAATTCTTATATTTTAGCAAGAAATAGGAATTTTACATTCAGTGATCTGTAACTGAGTTCCCAGGAAAAAATAAAGAAAAAGATCATGCAACAAAGTATTTATATTATTTCTAGATACTTACAAAATGGCAGTAACAGCTAAGCAATTCATGCCAACCCACTCTAATACTATTTTTTATAGTGGAGAAATAGAGTTTGTGACTTTAGTCAGGAGTTTGACACTGAATGACCTGATATTCTTATAAGTAAATTATGGGAGCATAGTATAAATGAAACGAATGCAAGCTTTTGGTAAACGTAGCTAAAAAGTGTCCTCAAAGATGAGCTACAAATAATTTGTTTTGAAAGTTTGTGTTCTGTTTTGGGCTTTCTTGGACCTTGATAAATATTTTCATCAAAGACATTGATGATGAATCACAGAATATCTTCATTAAACTGTCAGATGATAACAAGCAGGGAAAGACTGCAAATGCTTTAGAGACTATAATTTTAAGAATTTTAAAAGATCCTGACAAACTGTAGAAATAGGCAGGAAAAGAAAAGGAATGCAATTTGGTTAGGTCAAATGCCAGATATGGCATTTCAGCAGAAGCAGCCATCACCAACAGAAGACTCAAAGTGAATGAAGAGACAGCAGTTCTGAAAAAAAAGAAAAAAGAAAAAGATTTGAATAGATCAAAGCTAAACATGAACCAGTGTTGTCATCCTCTTGCAAAAAAAAGCATAGTGAAGTGTTATGAACAGGAGTGTTACATGAAAGATGGATAAAGTGACCCTTCCAACAGTGATAAGGCATGTGTTTAGTGTCCTCCCTAGGCCACATATTTCAAGAAAGATATAGAGAAAATTCTAATAGGGTCAAGAAAACAAGACATTGTCCTGGTTTCAGCTGGGATAGAGTTAGTTTTCTTCCTAGTAGTTGGTATAGTGCTATGTTTTGGATTTAGTATGAGGATAATGTTGATAACACACTGATGTTTTAGTTGTTGCTAAGCGATGTTTACACTAGTCAAGGACTTTTCAGCTTCCCATGCTCTGCCAGGTGCACAAGAAGCTGGGAGGGAGCATAGCCAGGACAGCTAGCCCAACTGGCCAATGGGGTATTCCACACCATGTGAGGTCATGCTCAGTATATAAAGCTGGGGGAAGAAGAAGGAAGGGGGGGACATTCGGAGTGATGGCGTTTGTCTTCCCAAGTAACCATTACGTGAGATGGATCCCTGCTTTCCTGGAGATGGCTGAACACCTGCCTGCCGATGGGAAGTAGTGAATGAATTCCTTGTTTTGCTTTGCTTGTGTGCGCGGCTTTTGCTTTACCTATTAAACTGTCTTTATCTCAACCCACAAGTTTTCTTCCGATTCTATCCCCCATCCCACTGGGGGGGCAGCGAGCAAGCGGCTGTGTGGGGCTTAGTTGCTGGCTGGGGTTAAACCACAGCAGTCCTTTTTGGTGCCCAACGTGGGGCTGTGTTTCCACCCCTGGGGCAGTCGATTCCAGCTGTACTGGACGCCCCTCCACATGAAAGCAAACTGTGGCCTGCACTCTGCCGCCAAAGGGATTGAGAAAAACGCATTAGCAATATCAATGGTGGCATACCACTTGGCTGCCTTTGACTCCAGTTCATATTGAAGTTCTAGCATGTCCGGCACGGCAGCACTCAGCAGTGGCGTGACTTCGTTCAGGCCACGATAGTCTACGGTTAGTCTCTACCCTCCATTAGACTTTTGCACTGGCCATATGGGACTGCTAAAGGGTGAGTGAGTCTTGCTGATCACTCCCTGGCTCTCCAGTCAATGAATCAGCTTATGGATGGGAATCAGGGAGTCTCGGTTGGTRMGATATTGCCCCCAGTGCACCGTTGTGGTAGCAATCGGCACCTGTTGTTCTTCGACCCTCAGCAACCCCACAACAGAAGGGTCCTCTGAGAGACCGGGCAAGGCAGACAGCTGTTTAATTTCATCCGTCTCCAAGGCAGCTACACCAAAAGCCCAGCGGTACCCTTTTGGGTCCTTGAAATACCCTCTCCTGAGGTAGTCTATGCCAAGGATGCACRGAGCCTCTGGGCCAGTCACAATGGGGTGCTTTTGCCACTCCTTCCTGGTTAGGCTCACTTCAGCCTCCAATACAGCCAGCTCTTGGGATCCCCCTGTCACTCCAGAAATACAAATGGGTTCTGCCCCTTTATAGCTTGATGGCATCAGGGTACACTGTGCACCGGTGTCTACTAGAGCCTTATACTCCTGTGGGTCTGATGTGCCAGGCCATCGAATCCACACAGTCCAGTAAACCCGGTTGTCCCTTTCCTCCACCTGGCTGGAGGCAGGGCCCCTCTAGTCCTGGTCATCATATTCGTTACTCACTTATTGTACATACGAGTCAAGAATTTCTTCATTACACTACAAAGTGAGATCAGTCCTTCTACTCTGTCTGGGGAATTGTTTACTGGAAACTGGACCATCATGAGACAGGTGTTTTCTGGAAACTGGAGCAGCAGTTTTCCTGGGAGAACGCCCTTTTGTGATTGTTTTCCCTTGCAACTCATGTACCTGTGCCTCTAGGGTCCAGGCAGGTTTTCCATCCCACTTCCTCATGTCTTCTCCATGGTCAYGCWSGTAAAACCACAGGGTGCCCCGTGGTGTGTACCTTCTATATCCTCTCTCTTGAGCAGAAGAACGCTGACTCCTAATAGCTGAGATACTGGTCCATACAGGTGGAGAGTAGGACACATCCTCTTTGAGTTGCTGGACCTCCCGGGACGGTTTCCGCACAGCTGAGACAAGGGAGGAAGAGATACTTTCTTCGTATTCCCGGAGTTTGCCAACTGCATCATCCACCGTTGGTGCTTCTTCCTCTTCCCAGGACAGTGTTGCCAATGAGTTTGCATACGACACTGGTGCGCTCCGTACCAACTTCCGCCAGGAGAGACATATAAGAAAATACTAGAATAATTGGGTTTGGTGATAAGAGATAAGATGTGTGAAAGAAGACATTGCAAAAATGCAGTCGTGTCAGTCTCCAAATTTACTAAGGACATGATTCAAAGAAGACGAAGCCAGGTATTATACAAACTTTCTAATATAAGCATGGAATATAATGCCAAGAAAAGGTCTGGAATTTCCATCACTGGAAGGCTTTGGGAACATCTTCCAAAAGCCTCAATGAACTGGGATAGAAATGCTTAAGAACACCAGAGCATTCTGGGCTTTTCCAAATCTATTCATATACATCTGAATGTATGTTGGTTTTCAGGACATTTTCCATTTTACTCATACATATTTGCCTACATTTCTTACAGTCCTACCAACCTTCTGATAAATAGAGAAATCAATTCCAATATAGTTGTGGTAGGAATGATTACTAAAAATCAAACCAAAGGTCAGCAGGTACCTTAGGAAATTGTATGGTTCTACTCCAGGTGGACTGAAAAAATGTTGAGAAATTATTTCCTTAAAAAAAGATAATAAAGGGGGTTGTTAAGTCATCTACCAGACAATGAGGGCATTTTTTTAATTACAGAGTTTAACTGAAGAAGTAATGGTAGATTGAATATAGCACAATATAATTACTATCAAGGCCATAAAGAACAAACCGAAACGGTTCTCATTACTCAAGTCAAATCACCAATATTTTGGGTTACATTAAACCTAGCTTTTGAGAAAAATACTTTGTGGAGAAGTGTTTGATATTAAGTCATGGCTCCTCTGAGCTGCCACTGACTATACTGGCTCTCAAGAAACAGTGGCAGCTACTATGATTTCCTGAACACATTTAGTTTCTGACAACTTATCTTTGCCACCACTACTCCATTCTTTGTTGGGATACAAAGGGCATAGCTAGGAAGCTCGTTATGTTGGTTTACTGTCTATAGCAGTCCCATAAAGAGTCACAGAACAGAGCTGAGGGTTCATATATATGGCCATACCTAAATTTGGAAGTACCTAATTCACTATAAAATGCTAAAAAGATTGTTCTTTCGCAAAAATCTTAAATTATTTTTGCCTTAAGTTTATGATAGCAAAATGGGGTTTTATACAAAATCCAAACTTTTCGAAGTCTACCAACATTTCCATGTGTGGCCAGCATGCATGTACCAGCATGTGTGTTTAACTCATTGTATGTCCTGCACAGGCTTCTTCAGTCTGTGGCTTTCATCTTTGCAACTAACAATCAGTTTGTAAATGGAAGCACGATGGCTGCTTTCTGAGATATGCAGCAATATACATTATGGCAGATAGCTGCCTTGCCACCTCAAAAAATCATAAGCAACCGAGGATTATCCTACCATAAATAAAGTGCCCTCCCACTTAAACACACTAGGTAGAGATACCTAAATGCAAGCTAAAAATCATAGAAAGGGCAGAATTAGAGGGAATGTCAAACTGATCACTTAACCCACCTTCTTACAAGAAGGAAGGAACAAGCATGTTGAGATCTCTCTCTAACATATTTGTCCATCTGAAGGCTCACAAGCAACAAGAACAGAACAAATACCTTCACATCTTACACTTGAAAGTCCTGTTAATACATCCCTCCTGACAAAAAACCCACCTTTTTTTATATTTGCCCTCATTCTTCCACATGCAGGGAAACTTCAACAGAGAAAGTACACGTTTACCCTTCCCTCCATAACACCTTTGCAATGCAGAATAAATGGAGTAGAGGAAAGCACCTGAACTTGATATCATCATCTCTTTTGTTTCTTGTCAGCAAAAGTAAGTTTCTTACTATTCCATCTGCCTGGACAGGAAAAAAAAAACATAATAAATTAACAGTCAGATGAAGTTTATAGTGCAGACTTTTTCAATGTCACATAAGGATGGCCAGATGGAGTCTGCAGGAATTACTTTAAGGACAACTGACCAGAGCAGAAAAGACAAGTATTAACATTTGTTGTCAACTATTTTATGTAATGCCCTGGGCCTGAAATCTCCCAGCATTGCAAGTTATCCTTTCACAAGAACATGAAGATAAAGCTTTACACCATCTGTACTCAATGTATTCTTTCGTTTACTTATCGAATTCTGCAATGTTCCCTATAGCTGCTGCCCTCCCAAGCAAGGTGCAGCAGAATCTGAAGCTTGTAATCCTGATATAACATTCCTGGAATTTCAGATGGGGATGGGAACAGCTGAGCTCTCAGCTTCTCATCAGTTCACCTTATCTGGGTCCACCTTTGACAGGCTCTGTGCTGTACCCAGACAAAGTGGCAGTGATTTCTGCATCCATAAAACACTACGATAATGCCAAGACCTTTCAGTTCTTCATGGTGCAAATGGTTCTGCCGCCTGGACAAGGCTGTGCCAAAAAGCTAGGGAAAACGGTCACGGAGAGAGCGTGGAAGGTCTGGGAGGAGATGTCTCTCTGCCTTAATTGAAAAAAAAAATCCACATTCCTTTCAGTTCTTCTCATCCTTTACAGATCACATACCGCCCACTGCACCCACAGCTTAAGAAATATCTGTATTATAAGAGATAATACTGACAGCACCTAGTTCTGCCATCACAATGTTGTTAGTAACTGTACATACTGTTAGTCACAGTTCCTGCTAGTCAGATAAAAAAAAATCCTGACAAGGCTGATGACTGCAAGCRTCTCTGGATAGAAATCCCACCAGACATTAGCATCCATCTTCTCTCAGAAAGGAATGCAGACCTTCCTCTCGCTCTGTCCCACAAGTTTACTGGTAAATTTCCAGCACCAAAGTATCCTGAAATAATTGCAGCCTTTCAATTTAATTGCATAGAAGATATACTGGAGCCCTCCATACTGTATTTGTCATCTGTCATTTTTAATTGCAATATGAAACCCTAAACTAATTTCTGACATCTGATTTCTAAACAGGTATGCATTTCTTCATTTAAGAATCCCCATTTCATTACTTAGAAGGTTCAGAGTATTTATATTCTTTTTTCCATTTCAAACTAAGATGAAAACATTCTTGTTGTTCTTCATTCCAAACTGAAAAAAACCGCAACTAAATAAACAGCAACCCAATTACAAAATGTAGAGCAGAAAATTCTACTTGGACTGACAAGCCAGAAGACTAAACAGTTCATTTGCAGCACTTTTATTTTATCCACTGGCTTAACTTTTTTTTAGCCATTTTATTACAGGAAGAAAAGTAATATTTTACAATAAAAGCATTATGCATGCTGCATAAATTACAGAGGAGTAGCCAAGCATTTCCATTGTACTTTTATCCTCATACAGACAGCACCTTGTCAGAATACAAACTTCCTAACATAAGAGCTTTGAATATTTTCAATAATAATATTCAGTAAGAATATTTCCCTCATTACAACCCTAAACAGACACATTTATGTCAGTATAAACACGCCTTTGCAGTTTACGCTTTCCTATAAGGACTTATCGCAAGTCAACTATCCTCAAAGGAAAACAGTGAAGAGATGGTACTCGGAGTTCTCTGCAAGTATACCTGGTCCAGCAGCATTTCAGTCATCTCTCCATCTGAGAGAGATGAGAGTGGATTTAGGTAATCAGAGCCATTCCTCGGGACATACCCCACAGTTCAGAAAACGGCCACAGCCAACCACCAGAGTATCTCAATCCCAAAGAGGAATTTCTAGTTGTGCTGAGAGTAGGCTTAAACCTCACAGCTCTGTACCATGATACCCAGTCCAAGGGCTGGGTTAAGAAGGACCTTTGGCTTAAGGGGACTGGAATTAAATCCTCACAGATCTTTGTCCCTAGGTCTAACGTAGGATCCTATTTTCTACTTCACTGCATATAATCTTGCATCAAGATTCACAGCTGATGTAGATCCAGTCACTTTAAGTGATGGGACTCCACCCAGGCTTGTTGTAGGCAACGAATGCCAGAAGAGGGGCATGGATCTCGTCAGCCTTCACCAGCAAAGCACAGGTCTTCCTTGGACTCCCACTTCTACTCCATCACTACTCCATTGTATCTAATTTCTGCCATCCTTTCCGAAGTGAGGAAAGAGAAACCCCGAAGGGCAATGCACTGTGCACTTTCTGCCCCAGCTGTACGAGAGTCTGCACTCCCCATGTCCTCAGCATCCAGCAGCCCTGCAGCAAGGGGAGCTCCACTTGTGGACATGCAGGAATTTTTTTTTTGCAAGCTGGAGCTGAATGTTGCTCATGAGCAGAAAAGCACATGCAGCTCCTGAGCCTAAGGCTTCAGTGCATCTGTCAGAGCAGAGCTAAAATAAGGTTCAATATTTTGGCTTCACTATACTGTACAAGATTATTTGGCACTGCATTTTCTGAGTTTGTGAGGGCAGGCCTTCAATGTTGCTTTGTTATTATCTGGACTTAAGAGGTCAGTTTAAGGTCTTCTGAGCTTTTAATTTTGGAACATTGTTTTGTTACCCATCCACACCCTTCTGGATAAAATGAAAGCAGCACAACAAATATTCAGTGAGAATCACAGTTCTATCTGTGCGTGCCATAGGGAGATGAAAATCTTTCAGCTTGAGTATTCATAATGGAGATGCCTGTAAGTTCAAGATACATTTTCCAGGCATTTAAAACTTGCAAATTATAAAACTTACCTCTGAATCTTCCATATAGCTATGACTCTATTAAAATTGCTTCAAAAACTGGCTTTTTAAACTAGATGTACGAATTTTCACATAACATCTATCTTTATTTGAAACATCTGAGATGCCTGAAGTGCTGCCTTCTCAGACAGATTATGTAGTGAGTGATTATTTACACATACATAATAAATTAGTAATTTAATTTGCTGTTTTAAAAGCAGCAGTTTTGGTGTTGTAGTGCAGGTCCTAATCACCTTCAGAGAGCAAATAAATGCCTGCAAGGTCAGGTATTGACTTTAAGGGTGGCAGAACATGCCCTCATACCTCATTCAGGTGTTATCAAACTGCACAGTGAGCCACTAAGCAATTTACTTTTTTGTTCACCAGGACAAAAGCGCTAATGATAGAAATATCCCACTGAAACTCTTTTCTGTTAAGAATATACCAGCTGCTGGAAGTGGGGACGTTCATGAGCCTACTGAGCTCTTCACTTTAAATAAAATTTTGGCTTTTTATTGCACACCAATTTCCACCTTTTCAGGAAGACTGTATGGCAAAAGTTAAGATTTCTTGCTCACAGTGGAAAAGAACTTACACTTTGATTTCAGGCACATTTGGGACAGATCTGGTTACTGTTTTCAAGGAAGAATCTTGAGCACATCATATTAAGTAAATAAAACAGCAGAACACATATAGAATCTATAGAACATTATTTGTTAAATTTGCTGAATATTTCTTTATTCCATATTAGTCTGGTTTGCACAGCATCACATCTTTTAACTATCTATGTACATGTCATAATATAAATAAGAATATAATTTCTGTTATACAGTCACTGAGTTCTACAGTATTTTGAGTAACTCTACAGGAATTTTGAGCATAAACCATATTAAAACCACATGAGCCTATTACGCCAAATTTCAAAGGCAGATTTCTGAGGCTGTTGTCTTCTACGATATATTGGCACAAACCTAGGGATTCCTCTAACTACAACCCCGTTGCAAAACATTTCCAGAGGCAACATCAATGCCATTTTGGATGAGAAATAACTTTTTAAAATGCCTCTCATGGAGCCAATGACATATTAATTCTTAAATCTAAGAATCTGTTTCTGCCCCAATGTACCTTTTTTTAACACTGCTGTTTTGCCTACAGGAATGGGACTATTGTTGAAATGAACTGGTATGTTAGTTAGCTGAATCTCCATCTTACTGAAACAACAGTGCCTTACAAGGTCCTAGGGAACTTTCTGACATTGGAAAAAGCACTGGCATTTGGCAGGTAGCACTCTCCTCTGGTTACCTGCTCTCTGGACTCGAGAGTTTGTGAAAAGATGCTATTTTTAATCAGTTTTCATCCAAAAGTTTAATCCAAAAAGGAGCATTTCCTTTTTTTTTTTTTTTTTTTTTTTTGAGTATGGATTAGTTACGATAGTTTTTAGCAAAGACATTAAGCTAGATAAAAAGCAATTTATTGCCAACTAAACTGGATATTTGGCACCAACTACCCTAACCAATGAATTTTTTGTTGATCTGTTAAATAATCTCTTGTCCTACTTCTCCATATGTGAGCCTAGAAATACCTGAGATTATCATTTTCAGGTATAACCTTCAGTGACCCAAAGCAACAACAGAAAAACATTGTCTTTCTGATTCCTGAGGCCTTTATTCTTGCTTGTCCCCAAATAACATCTTGAGTTCATACATAACTGCTTTCCAGTTACCTATAGATTCAAAATAATCATGAGATCTTCCTAAGCCAGGGAGAAAAAGGCTTCACACTGTAGAAGTAGCACAAAAATTCAACACTGCACTGTCATTTAAATTCTCTGCCATTCTTAGCCTTGAAGTGATATTCTGAACAGCTCTACAGCCTCTAAATGAAATGCTTCATTATTTCTTTGATGGTTGCCAACTGTCTACTACTGTCTTTACTACCCTTGAGGTAACTACGTGGGGGGGGGGAGGGGGGGGCGGGGAGAAAAACTAGAGAGACAACATAACATCCTTGATCGTAACAGAATGGACACTTTGTGTGTCCTCCGACTCTACAATGAACAGAGTACTCAGAAGAACTGAAAATATGTAACTAGCTTTATCCTTTTCCTAAAAACACCTCCCCTCTAATATTATACACATTATACAGGGTTTTAGCAGTATGCTAAAATACAGCAAGAAATAAATGCAGTAATAGGCCATATACAAATGAAAACCCGTCCCAAATAGAATCTACCTAATAACTATACGCTAAATGCATATTTTTTTCYTAGTTCTATTAAGTTGCAATTCCTATGCAAACTATAAGCACAGCACATCTGCTAATCTTTATATTTTTGTATCCTAGTCTATAGGAGTTCTTATACAGAGTTCATAACCATGAGTTCTTATACTGAGTTCATAACCATGGTAGCTCAGTGCTTCACTACATAATGTTATCATGCACATAGCATTTCATCCCTAGAGTATGACCCTCCTCTGTTTGAGCTATACAGAACAAATTCTGTTGACTTAACTCAGAGTATGATGGTCCTCAATGACATGAACTAAGGTTCCCCATAATGGAAGTCTCTCCCCTAACAGCAGTGAGCCCTAAACCAGATCTTCAGTTTCTAACTGAAAATAAAACACGTGGTAGTGGCAGTGTTGTAAGTGAAAGGTAAGGAAATATTCCATATTGCTCTGAATGGAACTGGGAAGCCGCAAGAATTCAGCCTCCTATCAGCACCCCAGCACAACTGGCATACAATTCTGCAATTTTTCAGCTGCAGCCAGCCCTGAAAAAAATATTATCACATTTAACAAGTTTGCAAAATGACAATTCTCAAACAATTGCTCTATTTGACTGCCCAAACAGGCCATCTGGTTTTGCAGATAAAGTCAAAATCAAATGGTTAAAGCTGATAAGGTTTTCAAAGTATATTTCTGGCAATCATAAAAATATTTAATAACATCAACTTCTTAGTCTTTTTCTGGAATTAATTTCTGCAATGAATTCTTCCCTTGCTACTGAATGTATTTTCAGCAGCAAGAGACATTTACTAACCTGTGGCAGAGTTGTCAAAACCTATGAGATCATATCATTTTGGAACTGAAAATAGAAAAGTTTCTTGTGTCCGCATAATTAATTGGGAAAGAAAACACTGGGTAGGGTCCCACTTTTTTCTGTGTTTCCTGTTCAAACATAAAATGCAGATAAATTTTAATTTAAAGCCCCTCCAATTAATATTATTTTTACATAGATTTTCTCTTAATCACTGATATCTTCCAAAAGGTTTCCCCTATTTACCTCAAGGTGCTTTCTTTTATTCTTAGAAAAGATTAGCTACCATGCAAACAGAAATAACACTGCTTTCTGTTTAGCTGTCAGAGGTCAGTAATAATGTAAGGTAATAGGAAAATCTACAGCAAAGATTCACAAATCATGATAAACAAACAAGAGTCTTCCTATGCCAATAGCAGGTCACAGCATGTGCACAATTACTTCCCTGACCCATAGCATGAGATCCTCCGTAAGAGAGCAATACTTCAGCAGCAGTTGTCTGCATTTAATGGTAATTGACAATTGACACTTCCTGTTAGAGAGCTGATTGAAAATAAATTGCAACTGTATGCAGCAACCCAGCTATCCAATGGCACTTAAGGCACCTGGTCCTGGTCAATGGAAAGAGACAAGTGCTTCCAAGGAGAACTTGTGCCTTTGAATGGAATGTCCTTCATAGATCTGACTAGATTCCTTCTGTAGGTATCACACCACATACTTAAAGATAGCTAGAACTAACGCAGGACTTCGTCTTTAAGAAAAGTTAGAGTGATCTCAAACCATGCCTGGCCTGGTTTCAGCTGGGATAGAGTTAATTTTTTTTCCTAGTAGTTGGTATAGTGCTATGTTTTGGATTTAGTATGAGGATAATGTTGATAACACACTGATGTTTTTAGTTGTTGCTAAGTAGTCTACTGGTCAAGGACTTTTCAGCTTCCCATGCTCTGCCAGGTGCACAAGAAGCTGGGAGGGAGCATAGCCAGGACAGCTAGCCCAACTGGCCAAYGGGGTATTCCATACCATGTGAGGTCATGCTCAGCATGTAAAGCTGGGAGAAGAAGAAGGAAGGAGGGATGTTTGGAGTGATGGCGTTTGTCTTCCCAAGTAACCGTTATGCGTGACGGAGCCCTGCTTTCCTGGAGATGGCTGAACACCTGCCTGCCGATGGGAAGTAGTGAATGAATTCCTTGTTTTGCTTCGCTTGCGTGCACGGCTTTTGCTTTACCTATTAAACTGTCTTTATCTCAACCCATGAGTTTTCTCACTTTTACTCTTCTGATTCTCTCCCCCATCCCACCGTGGGGGGAGTGAGTGAGCAGCTGTGTGGTGTTTGGCTGCTGGGGTTAAACCACGACAATGCCTTTTCATGGGTACTCCACCGCATGGACAGTTTGCAACAGACCCGGAAACTATATAAAGCCCGTCATAGCCAACAAAAGCTTCACATCTGTAATCTTCAAAGACTCATAAAACTGGAGCAAATTATTCATATTTCCTATTGCTGCATCCTAATCATGCACAACTCGCAGTTCTACACGGTTTGGGTGCAAAGTGAAACTTCACAGTTATGAACAAGTTGTGCTTAAAGAATTTGAATTTATTCAAGCCACAAACTTATATCTCAAAGGTTGTAGTTTTGTGATGCAAACCCACACTCCCTCACAAACGCAATGGAAGAATTTTCATGAAAGCCCCAAAGCAAAACTATGTTTAAGACTGCTGCAGTGTGATATGCACTGTGCAGCTTGTGCTTTCTGTTCTGCACAGCAAAAAGTAGGAGGCAAAATACAAACCATGGAGACTAACATTTGGCTCTGAACATCACAGAGTTCATTGCTTGCCAGGCCGTGTTAGCTGGGGAATAAGGGTACCCGAGACTTCTCTGACAACTCACCAACCAATGTCCTTTTATTAGAGAAGGGGAAAAAAACCCACTTTTGTTATTTTTAACTCTGTATTGGCTAAAAATAGTTCTGTTGAAAAAGGAAACAAAACCAGATAATCTTACCTTCATTTTCCCTTTCTCCCTTTCATTCTTTTAGTGGAGATGAAGTATATTAGCCCATCTGAAATTAAGAAGCTACTTGGCATGAAGTCAAATATTTAATAGCCTGAAATGAAGCCAGATGATTTCTTTCTCTCTGCGTCTCTCTTCTATCTGCTTTTATATCGTCTTGGTTGGATAAAAGCCAAGAGACTAATATTAAAATATTTCCAGCCAGTCAGGATGTCTATTGGAAAACACCTTCCATGACTGATAGAACAACCTGCAACATGGGAATCCTATCCTGAACTTTTCAGAGGAAAATGACAAGCATCTTTTTAAACCAACAAATTACTTTTTACCTAAGAGTCCTAGCGAAGAGTCACCTTATTTTCAAAGACTAGGAGATGATCATAAACTGTGGATAAACATAATAAAAAATAATAATTTTGTTTAACTCTCTGTTCCTTTGGTTGTGAACTGTGAGTCAGACCAACTGTCTTCCCCTGGATTGCTGAATGAATGGAGTAATATCAGCCCTGGCCAAACATAAATTAATATATGGCATTATTCAAAATAACACTGCTACAACATCCAAGGAAAACTGCCAGCTACTGATTTTCTATAGTTATTAATATTTATAGTCAAAGACAAACTGAACTCTCCTTACATACAAACCCAGGGAATATTTATTCCATTAGTGTCAAAAACACTTTCCTCTGAAATTACCTGAGGAATATCGAAGTAAACTTGGACCCACCATAGCGTTAACATGTCACTTCTGTTTCAGACCAGAAGAAAGGATTTATGTGACTGAAAGATGACTTCCCCCCCCCGCCAACTTTATCATTTTCATGTGCTAAAAGATGCTACTTATCCCCACAAACATTATCCGGGGCATAGATACAACCTTTAATGAAGAATGCACACATGTATTAGAAAAGTAACTAAATGAATTACTAAACTGAACATGTTCTACACAGCATAATGACACCATYGGAAGTTCTAGTGCTTTCAGCTACCCAGAATTACAGCATGATGCTGCATATTCATCTCAGCTTCTAAATGTTGTTTTCTTGCCTTTGATTTGAAAAATAAAACAAAGAAAAGACATGATGTCATTGACTAAAATTGTTTTGAAATAGGTTTAGCAGCTTGCTTATAAGCTACAACTTGCTTATAAGTTACAACACTCACTGTCAGAAATAATCAATTCTTTCCCTTAAAATATAGCCTGTAACTGAGTGATAAAATGGCTGTGTAATTTATTTAGGTCAAGATTATTTGAAGATATGACTAAATAGGCATACAAGTGTCATACAGCTGTCATTCTCAGAACAGCTTCTTTTTGAAGTTGACTGGAAGCACATATTCAGCTCACTTGTAAGGTATAACTCCCAGTAAATTAAGTATTCTTCCCATCTAAACATTGTCAGCACCAATGGCTTCTCAATCATTTTGTGTACTGAAATCCTTAAGCAATAGATTTCTCTTCTCAATTAAATACTAACCCTAGATGTAGGACCAGAAAGTAGATTTTAATACAGCATCACAGTCTTTTCATCTTTATAAAGAGCCCTCCTAACTCCAACTCATAACTGTTCTTTCTTAAAATAAATTAGCAGAGGTAGGTCATGGCATGTTCCAATCTCAGAGTTAATAGAGAACCTACAAGCACCCACGCCTGCTTCGCATGTTGCTGATGGGTATAGTACTTTTGTTCATAGAAAAGCCTCAGAATTACCAATATCACCACACAAAACATTTAGCGTCTGTCAAAATGTATCTGCTCAAAATTCTTATATCATTCAATCACAGAAGCCAACTAACCTTCTATCTTACTAAGTCAACTTACTTATACTCTTCTAGCATATCCTCACAGATATTATTCGTCTCCATTTACCTTTGCACATCCAGCTATTTATCTGCATGGCCTTCCTATACTATTTGAAATCCACATTTCTCTAAATTTTTACATTCATGGAATCTCTGAAGTCACTGAAGGATAAAATAACAACAATCATTTCATCTTGTAGCACTTTGAGTCAGTGGATCTGAACAACCTTACAAATGAGTTGTAGACAACATTGCCTCTATTGGAATGGGGAATGAGGGGAATATGGGGAAGTTGTGACAGAGTAAGCTGGGCAACAGACATAGAGCTGGCCAGTGGCAAGGCTGATAACAACAGGCAAATCTACTGAATTCCAGGTAATTCTGATACTTTCTAATGAAAACTACAAATAACATTACCTGGGGATCACTGGGTGTGCTGGTTTTGGCTGGGGTAGAGTTAATTTTCTCCATAGCAGCTGGTATGGGGCTATGTTTTGGATTTGTGCTGAAAACAGTGTTCATAACACAGGGATGTTTTCATTGTTGCTGAGCAGTGCTTACACAGAGTCAAGGCCTTTGCTGCTCCTCACACCACCCCACCAGCGAGTAGGCTGGGGGTGCACAAGAAGTTGGGAGGGGACACAGCTGGGACAGCTGACCCCAACTGACCAAAGGGATATTCCATACCATATGACGTCATGCTCAGCAATAAAACTGGGGGGGAAGTTGGTGGGGGGAGCAGCTGCTCGGGGACTGGCTGGGCATCGGTAGGTTGGTGGTGAGCAATTGTTTTCATTTGCATCACTTGTCTTTCTTGGGTTTTATTTCTCTCTCTTTGTTATTTTCCTTTTCATTACAATTTATTATCATCATCATCATCATCGTCATCATCATTATTATTATTTTATTTTATTTCATTTCACTTCAGTTATTAAACTGTTTTTATCTCAACCCACAAGTTTTCTCACTTTTACTCTTCTGATTCTCTTCCCCCATCCCACTGGGTGGGGAATGAGCGAGCGGCTGTGTGGTGCTTAGTTGCTGGCTGGGGTTAAACCACGACACTGGGCTGCCACAACAAATTTAGGAATGTGGGAGAAATGTATACATGCAGGTTAATGATGTGAAAAGTGCGGGGTTGCAACTCAGGGGGATGGTATGAATGTCAGTTCATGGTGGGTGTTTAAATGGAAAAATGCTGTGAATGAGTATTAGGGTGTGGAAAACAGTGTACTACCTTTCTGTAGCAGCAAAGGAGCTGATCTGACATTTATATTAGATCAATAGAAATCTCTTTTATGAAAGGATACAAAGAGTTTGCAAACAGTAGCTAATTTTGAAAAAGCAATGCATTCACACCCAATGTTTTCGCAGGGTTACCTCTGAGAACATGAGGATGGATGCCCACATATGGTGACCAGCAGCAGCTAAAGGAAGAAAACAGCAACACAAAGATTCCTCACCACTGCATATGCCTTATTACAGCAAGGTAGACCTATGTATATTGCAGGCACTGACACCAGCCAACAGGCTATTTAAACTCCCATTTTGAGGACAATTGGTTTGGAATGGAACACAGTGTTATTCAGGTGTTGGAGTAAATTTAGAATAATTTGATTTGTCTAAAATAATCCCCGTTTTATCTTCTCTTTGCCCAAATGCTCTTCCAGAGCAGGAAGAGATATAACAGAAAATAGTCTGATTTCCTCTAACCTTCTATCATCTGACATTTAAGTTACCTGCCTGGAGCAACAAGGCACTCTTCACAGGTCTCGCATATTCATTGCGAACTTCAAGAAATGAAATCTCTTATTTCCCTAGGCCCTGGTGTATTACAGCTCTCCAGAAGATACAGTTCATTGTAATTGTTTGTGAGGGGCATGTGGCATATATGAACGACAAGTCATATCCAAGCAACTGCGTGACATGTCCTTTATCCAAAGAAAGTAATCAGCCCTGAGAGAATGCAGCGGGTGTAGCTTCATTTAGAATATTTCACAGTGGCTGAGACAATCTAATCACTTTTTGTATCAAAATTGTTATAGAACATGGGAGAAAAGCATGGACTCATAATAATTTCAAATTCTTCTTCCCAAAGTGCTACAAACCAAATTGTATCAAATGAAGCACTTACACATCTTCTTTTCAAAACCGCCCACCTACCCTCATCCTACTCCTATCGGAGAGAATTAAAATCTGAAAGATTACACATGATTCATAGCCCAGTAATAGGAAACCAAACATCATTTTCAACACTGACATGCTGAGGATGCTGCTGTTCTTTCCTTTGTAAATGACTGCAACTCAGTACACAAGTTTCACAGATTCTTGAATGTGAATATAAAGAAATTTGTCAAAACTAACTGCAGCATAAGGACAATTTTTAAAAAAAAAAAAAAAGGAAAGTAGAAGCTAATGGAGAAAATTCCTCTGAAATAAGTTAAACTTTTGGCAGTGACTGCAGAGAGATAGGGAACATATTTCTATTCGAACTAGTCCTGGTTTTGGCTGGGATGGAGTTAATTTTCTTCCAAGTACCTGGTATAGTACTGTGTACTCAGCTTTATATGCTGAGCATGATGTCATATGGTGTGGAATATCCCTTTGGTCAGTTGGGGTCAGCTGTCCCAGCYGTGTCCCCTCCCARCTYCTTGTGCACCCCCAGCCTACTCGCTGGTGGGGTGGTGTGAGGAGCAGCAAAGGCCTTGACTCTGTGTAAGCACTGCTCAGCAATAACAAAAACATTCCCGTATTATCAACACTGTTTGCAACACAAATCCAAAACATCGCCTCATACTAGTACCATGAAGAAAATTAACTCTGTCCCAGCCAAAACCAGCACATTCTCCTCCCCTTCTTCCATACCATTTACATCATGCTCAGGTCTCACACTATCCAATACATTCTCATTACCCAGCACCACCATTCCCATCCGTTGATATAATACACAGATACCATTCCCTTAGTCTATGGACCACCCCTGTGAAATGTCTGTAAAAAGTCCATAAATCTCCACAAAATGTCCATTGAGTTCATTAGTCCATGACTTTGAGCTCCATCTGTTATGGTGGTCACTCAGGTCACCAGCTCAGGCTGGGTCACTGCTGCGCTTGCACTGCTTGTAAGGCTTGTCTTCCATTAGTTCAGGTGGTTCTTGCTATAGTAATTTCCATAACATGCAACTCAAATCCCGGGTTACAACAATTTAAAGGTATTTCCATTACAATCTCCACCTCTGGTCTCTTTGGACCAGACCATGGAGTTTAACATTGCAATGAACTCCTCCCCTTGCCTCTGCTCCACCTTGGACTTACCCACAGACTGCAGTCCCTTAGGGGTGTGCCTGCTCCAAGTGGAGCCTTATCTATGAGCCACAGTCTCTTCAGGGGTATACCTGTGGCATAGACTCATCCACAGCCACAATCGCTTTGAGGTGCACCTGTTCCAGCATGGCCTTCTCCATGGGCCACAAGGCCTTCAGAGATAGACCTGGTCCAGCGTGGCCTTACCCACAGCCACAGTCCCTTCAGAAGTAAACCTGCTCCACCATGGCCTTACCCATGGCTGCAGTCCCTCCAGGGGTGTACCTGCTCTGTCATGGGCTTATCCGTGGCCACATGCTTTGAGGTGCTCCAGCATGACCTCATGCACTGCCACTGATGCTTAAAGGTGTACCTGCTGCAGCATGGACTTATCCTTGGGCCACAATGCCCTCAGAGGTATACCTGCTGTGGCACAGACATCACCATGGCCACACACGCTTCAAGATATACCTGCTCTGGCAGGGGCTTATGCATGGCCACAGACGCTTTGGGTTGTCCTGCTCCTGCATGGACTCATCCACAGGTCACAGTCCCTTCGACTCGAGTTCACACTGGAGTTCCAGCCTGTCCAGTACAGCAGCACAGAAGCAGCAGCGATGCCCTGGCCATCTGCCAGCCAAGGTGCATCCCCGTTGCTGTTATCAAAATGTTCCCAGGCACAGCACAGTAAGATGATAAGCAGTACAGCAAGCAGCGAAAGCAAAAAGCAGCCACTAACAAGTACTAGACTCTAAAATACAGTAAGGCAAGCAAGCCCCATGGTAAGCACAGAAGCATGCCGATTAATAGCTGAACAGCAATAACAGCTATAAATTTGATCTAGCACATTCCAATCAAATCTGCCATTATCTCAAACCCTTTGAGCCCCACACTGGGCGTCAAAAAGGACTGTCATGGTTTAACCCCAGCCAGCAACTAAGCCCCACACAGCCGCTCGCTCACTCCCCCCACGGCAGGATGGGGGAGAGAATCGGAAGGGTAGAAGTGAGAAAACTCGTGGGTTGAAGTAAACACAGCTTAATAGGTAAAGCAAAAGCCACACATGCAAGCAAAGCGAAACAAGGAATTCATTCACTACTTCCCATCGGCAGGCAGGTGTTCAGCCATCTCCAGGAAAGCAGGGATCCATCATGCGTAACGGTTACTTGGGAAGACAAACGCCATCACTCCGAACGTCCCCCACTTCCTTCTTCTTCCCCCAGCTTTACATGCTGAGCATGACGTCACATGGTATGGAATATCCCTTTGGTCAGTTGGGGTCAGCTGTCCCAGCTGTGTCCCCTCCCAGCTTCTTGTGCACCCCCAGCCTACTCGCTGGTGGGGTGGGGTGAGGAGCAGCAAAGGCCTGGACTCTGTGTAAGCACTGCTCAGCAGTAATGAAAACATCCCTGTGTTATGAACACTGTTTTCAGCACAAATCCAAAACATAGCCCCATACCAGCTGCTATGAAGAAAATTAACTCTATCCCAGCCAAAACCAGCACAACACTGAAATACATAAAACTTGCTATGTAATTCAGAGGAAAAAATCTCAGGCTGGGAGAGAAGTATATTTACAAATATTTACAGGAACACATTCAGCTGCAGCCACTCAGGCAACAGGATCTCTTAGAGAGAACCAGTTTCCTTTTACAGTCATGGAGTCCCTTATGCAAGGCACCAAGGGATACATTAAACACACATGTGGCACTTATAAAACAGAATTACGTAACTGTACACTGGCTAAACTCTCAGGTTTTGATCATTTAAATCTGTTGTATGAGAAATTCTACTGAAGTCAATGGACATTTTTTTCTGAATAAAAATATTAGGGTTTGACTCTCATACCCATGCTCAAGCCAAACATATTTGAAACAGGAAGGCTAAGACAGAGGGACAACAGCCATATTCCGATTGCTTGAGTCTACTCATCGTACATGGAAAAAAGATGTCCAATTTCAATTTTAAATGTCTCAAAAAAGAAGTAAAAAAGGAAGTGAAAGTACTACACAGCTGTAAATTTATTGTATTCCCTTGGTGTCAGCTCTGCTTGGCAACCTGAATAGCTTTTGAGGATCTTGGTGGAAACCTGCAGGGTGTGGAGAGGTTCTGCAGGGACTCTTGCCAAATCAGACTTCTCTCGCTGAACCCAGGCTGATTTGGGATACCCTTTAAAAAAGCAAAACCTTCCTAACACATTTGTTTATGTTGACAGCCCTGCTCAAATATAGGTGTTTGAAGAAATTTGTTGTGACTTCTTTCAGTGGAAAAAATGCACTTTCACTGCAGTCATCTTAGAGCTCCCGCCCCAGTGCACTATGCTTCCTAGTTCAGAGCAGTACTGGGGAAAACAAACAAACAAACAAACAAAAACAAACCAAAAAAAACACCAAAAATACAGGTTTTGCAACAACATAATATCAATAGCCACAGGCTGGTAGCATTCCCAGTGAAATGTTTTGCCTCACACATTTCTTTGTATAGCACCAACTGCTTTCAGCTTTATACAAGCTCATATGCATCACTTTGGGCGTGGAACCAAAGCCCCTTCTTTTCTTGCACTCAGAAGGATGCAGGAAGCTATCCTGCCTACCTGTGGAACAAGGAGCAGCATTACTGGGGAAGATGCTTTCTTTATCACATCTTGTTTCAAAATACAAGGTACGTGCAGAGGGGAACCTTACACTGCTTTATTTTCTTGGGTAGCCAGGAAACGGTTTTGCATTAAGAAATAATTCCCAGAGCCAAAACAGCCATGGATTTTCTACTGTGAATTTTGATATTTTCAGTTGAAGACTTCAGCAATAATCTGACTTGATTCCTTGAGTCTAAATCATCCTTAGTGGCTATTGCATCTCTACTGTGGAGTTCATAGAAGCATGGGCATAAAATGAGCCTACCCTTACAAAATAATAATCCAATAATAACATACATGTGTATAAGTACATTAGGGCACTGCCTGCTCTTAGATTCTGATAATGTATGTAATAAGGCTACATTCCAATGTTATATGCAACATATAACATTATGTTTAAGTCTTATCGGTACTTCCAGTTTTAACTAAAAACAACAGGGCAGGAAGGTTTTGCAGGGAAAGGATTACAGACCAAGCTAGATGGATATTCACTTCCAGGTTAATGCAAAAAGTAAACAGAGAGGAGAAATGGAATGAGAGTATGGATTGATTAGCATCCTGAAGACAAGCAGGTTCAAGGGAAGGTAAGGATTGCTAGCAGTCAAGCTGAGTAAAATCCAGCAGAGAAAATTGAAACAAACAGGAGGTACATCAGCCACAAACACCTGAGAAAACAGATCTTTGTCTGATGCCAAGTAGTGCAAAATAAAGGTATTATAGCTATCATCCAAAAAGGTAATTAATATTTTACCTTAAACTGAATTAGGCTCCTAGGAGAAAGGCAACCACGAGGTCAATAATTCAGGTGCTGAGATAATGTTTGATCAGTTTCTGAAAGGGATCCTGGCTGCCTGCAATAGCAGGGAACAAACTCAAAATCCCCTTCAATCCCATGTTTCTTGATAAACAGATATTTTATGACAACTATGATGGCCACAGAGCTGCAAAGAACGAATGCTGTTAAAATAACCCTGCTAACAAAGTGTTAAAGAGTTAAAAAGAGGTAAACAAGACTCAGGTTTCTGTGTACGGGGACTTGATCTTGCTTGGTTGCCATGGCAGACACTGTAGGAAACGAATGTCAAAGTTCAGAAATGTACTGACTAAGAGAAAGTAAAAGCAATCAAAACAAGACATACTTTTGAATTTGAAATCAAGTGATTAGCTGAAAAAATGTAATGAAAATCCTTCTTTGTCCTTTCCACAGAGGGTTATAATTTCCCATTGTGTTAGGCAGCCCTTTGCCATGGGGAAGAGRAGTTAGTTTTGTTGTTCAGAGGCACTGCTCTTTCCTCTACACAAGAAGAGCATGAGAAATGGCACAGGACCTGCCTGATGATTTCCACATGAGCCCAGCCCAACAGGACACTGCTTACCAGGTCTTGAGACTTTGATAATATCTATGTCCTTACAGCCCTTACGGAGATCCAAGACTCTGAACTTGCACTTACAAACTGCCTTAATATTCCCAGAAGGATGGAGCTGAAGAACTGTATTTAAATTTTAAATGTGTTTAAGATCTTTAAAGAGGCTACATATAATTTTAAAACATATTTTGGAGGTCATTAGCATGTTCTCTTTTTGTACAACCATAGTATTCATCACACCATTCCTGAACTATAGCAACAGAGGTCTGTAAGTCAGACTGTGGGATCTACAGCTCCTGCTGCACCAGAGAGAAAATAAGTGGTCTTGACCACCATAGAGCATTTCCATTGCAATTCCAGTCTTCTTCGCCCCTCTGCACAAACTTTAACATGAGCCTCTCCCAAGATATATTTAATTTAATGAACTGCCCTAATTCCATTTTCTGAGTCTCTCTGTTTCTAGCTCCTTGTTTACCAAGTGTCCTTCCTTTTGTATGACCGTAACCTAGTTGCAGTGACTGCTGGAGTTAAACAGCAAAGGTTCCTAAAGTAAAAGCAGGATCAATCTCAGACAGCAGGGAATCAGCTCAGTCATTCAGGCACCATTCTCTAAGGGTGTTTCCTGGGCCTATGATCCTTCCCCAATCTATTGCATTTAAATGTAAAATACATGGAGCTGACTGTGCAAACAGAATCAAAGATTAAGAACATGGGCTGTTACATATTTTGAGTAAACAGGTGGAAATAACCTACATCTATAAAAACTGCTTACACCAGCAACCTTCAACAGATTGTCACACAGGACCCCAGGATGGTTAACAAACTCCCCTCCCAAATCTTCATGTAAAATAATACAATTTCACAGTTCAGTCAAACTGGAAAAAAGTATATTCAAATGGAAAAGTCCTGTTCCCAAAACTACATCTTATAAGACAACGCACTTTCCAAGGGGAATTCAGAGTGCACTGCTACTGCTGACTCACTGCATCCACTGCTCCTGCAAAATAAAAAGTTGCTTTAGTCACCTTTCAGCATCAGAGGTTATAGCGGAGCCCACTATGGACATACTTTGTTTGCTTTAAATTAGCTAGTTCAAATACCAATGGAGCTTTCAATAGTAGGCTGCAGCTCAATTCAAACTAATGGCATGGGTGTTTGTCTTACTTCCCAGCTGAATTCTGCAGCCCTGTTAAACTCCCTGCTGTCGTGTTGACATTGCTGGTGTACCACAGCTGAGAGTTTAAAGTCAGCTCAGGTACATCTATACCTTTACATCTCTTCAATCGCAAATGATGACTGCTTTGTTAACTATTGTAGACAAAGGATGCAGAAAGACATTTCTAAGTGAAAAGCAACAGTTGTCAAGGTAAATACTGATATGCAAATATGGGTGTGATTAACTGAAGTTACAGAGTTTAAAGGAGAGACTATCTCTCAGAAGTTGCTCACAACCTGCAAAAAATAGTTTTGAAGTTACAGAACAGCAACAGAAGAAAAAAATCAAATGTGTGAGTACACTCCATATAACCCCTCTGTATTAGTCCTACAAATCTGAATCAGTCCTAGAATATTTTATTCCCTGATTATACTTTTCTTGTAATTGCTTTTTTTATTCTGTGAAGTTTAGCAAACTCCAGTTGCACTATGTACTCTGCTTGCTAAAATTATTTTTTAGATCAGTCATTTATTTTATTTATTCATGTCTTCACATTTAAACTTTAAACAGGCTTCTAATAATTTCCAGATTTTTTGCAAAATTTAAAGTATTTCTTAGCACAGCACACATGCACAAAAATTAACAAGACTATCAGCCCAGAATTCCTTGCTCTTTCTTTCCTTTTACACAGAAAACTAAATAAAACAACATTGTTGTGCTTGTCTGCACACCAAAAGTATTTCTAGGATAGGAAGGATGGTCCGGTGGTTTCAACACTTGACAGCATCAGCTTAAAGCAACCCCATGAGGGCCTGAAACTAATTATTAGGCGTCTGCAGCTAAAATAAAGGAGGGAGTGGAGAAATTGATAAATAGTCAAGTACTAAGCTAACAGGATATATGTCACCCATTAAAGGATTCACTGAAAGTCTTTAGTACACACAGTGCGCACAGCTAAAGTAAATAAAAAAGTCCAAGTGCATCATAGATGCTTATTAGACCATAGATAATCAGTGAGAAAATGCCTGATAACATCTCCAAGATACTATTTAAAGGTGGGCCAGTAGAGCTGGGGATGGCCTTCTTTGGATTTTGGCTTTGCTCTATGCTGTTTATTCAACAATACACAGCATTATGCTTGTGACTTGCTCTATTCCCTAAATAAAACAATATCCATAGCAAAGCTGGTCTTGAATCCAGTTTGTTCTTAAAAACAACGGCATAGCTAGGGTCCTGGCGGATAGGAAGGGCAGTATGTTGAGAGCAGTCAGTGTGTATGTGGAGCCAAGTGGGGACTCAAGCAATTCCACGAGAGCAGGTTGGAGCACGCGGCATGCCAGCTGTAAGAGGCAAGAGGTAGGACATGGACAGCTTGTCACTGGGTAAGTCTGGGGCCTATGTCCTGTCAGTCCTTTTCATGGCCTTGGCCCAAGTTCTTAGTTGCAGATATCAGAGACAAAACAGATGTTTACCTTTATGATGAACACATACATTTCTTGGTCAACGTGACCAAGAATGTCATGTCTCTGTGCCTCCGCACCCACCTGCGAAACTACCAACTTTCTCACCTCACAGAATTTGCAACATTTTCAGACACTCTGAAAATGGAGACCACTTAAATGAACTTAGGCAAAAAAAAAAAAAAAAGATTGTTTCACTAAATTTCCCTGATAGCAGGTGTGTGAATCAAAGATTTTTTCCTATGAATCTAGAAAAGTAATTGCTTTAGAGTTTGTTGAATACCGAGTGGCCCTTTGCTGGACTTACTTCAGTATAGCCTTGTATTTTTATTTTTTTTAATTCCAAAACTATAATAATCTAGCCTTCTATTGGGTGAAAGCAACAGTGCCTAAAATGTATGAAAGAAGATCCTGTTTTGGTGCAGGAAGATATGCAATCTGTCCTTCCCATGACTGCAAAGTTTCTATAAGAAATACACACAATAAAACATGGGTTCCCACAAAGGTGGTTAATTTTCATCTAATATCATTACTATTTAATTGGCTTATTTCTTCAGAATCATTTATGGTTTAAATTAATCAGAGTACAGCCATTCAAAAAAAAAAATTACCAAGTTCTCAAAGAATTCTAAAAATAACAAAGAATTATAGGTACTAAACCCTGAAATGTCCCTATGAAGTAGAAGAGGCCTGTTGGAACAACTTGCAGCTTCATGTCTGTGAGACAGAAAAATTGAAACTGCTGAAGGAACTCAAGCTGGCAGAATAACCTACTACCAGGACTAAAATTTATTCTGCTTACCGTGGTTAACATACTTTCCTTTACCAAAAAAAAGAAAAAAGAGAGAAATTCAGAGGCCTAGTGCTCTCTCTCAAAGCACACCAAAATATTCAGATCAAGTATTCCTTCCTAGAGAAAAATGCACTTTTGCATTCTGCGGGGGAGCACCGTCCCTGAGCCTGTTCCAGTCAGCGTGTGGTTTCTGTGTGGCCCAACTGGGAATGTGGGATTCAAAGAGAAATTCTGGTTCCCTGATGTAATGGAGTTAGCCACAGAATCTCAGCAGGTTTATAACAGATTCAGCCTCTGCAAACACTAATCTTCATTTTGCAAAAATGAGAGTTAATCTGATTATATTAAACAAATAAATATATATATAGGTATATTGGTCCTATAGCCACACAGCTCAAATGTAAACACAGGGTTAACTACTTTCTGACCTGGGCCATAAATTAGTGAGATTTCTTTGCTTTATAACTAAAAGACCAAGCAAGACAACATTTCCAAGAAGATCCTATGAAGCTCCAGGAATTCCCCTACTAAAAGATGGTGAGGTGCTTAAACAGATACAATAGTTTATATATATAACTGAATATATATAACAGTATAACAAAAATAATAATTTATTCAAAATAATTCCATGAGAAGCATCAAGGTTACAACACCTGCCATGAGCTTGTTAGTAGCCCAAAAGAGTGCAAAGAAACAGCACCATCTGCTACCAGGTACTCGTTTGCAAGTGTAACTTGCTAAAGGACAGAATCATCCAGCCGATCACTGCTGTAAAAGTTAGATTTAGCCATGCCTCTTTTCATCTCTTTTTGTAAGTGTGTGTGTAAAAATGTTAGTCATTTTTGCTGTTGTTGTTTATATGTTACAGAAAGCCATGAATATTTCATTCTGCAGCTAAATTAACATCATACCACAATTACAGATTTGTCTCCAAACGCAGTCTATTCTGGACTTGGTATTCAATTTTCTTTCAGACAGTAGAAAGTAAGTACTTTTCTGCCAGGAGTTACTGTTGCAGAACTCAATGTTCTTTAGGAAGTCCAAAAGAGTTTTGCATCTAAACACAGTGCACAAAAAAGAATTTCTCTACTTGTACTTCAAACATTAGTTGTCAGATGTACACCTACTTGAAAACATAGTCATGGCAATCAAATAAAATCACCAGAAAATAAAGGAATTAACTCAATGCAAGTGAGAAAAATTTAGTACAAATTAAAGTTTGAATAAGTTTTCAGGTCTGAAAAGACATACAGAAATAGGTTGTTTGGAGGATTAGCATGATATTCGTCTTTTTCTGGTTAAAGGTATATTATGTCAAGTCTATTTTTCTGTTAGCACATAGAGGTATTGAAGATTTAAGCAGCTAATATTTATTAAAGTTACTGGCTCTGAAACACGCAAAACAGTCTAGATCAATTACAGATCTGCAACATGAGTATTTATGTACAATATATTGGAGGCCATTCATTGATAGATGTGGCTTTAATGATTAAATCACCAGAATTAATGAATGACAATAAATGGCAATGAAATCAATACCCTCAGTATGATGAAAAGCAGATACACACTTCTTCACATTTGTAATTCTTTTGCTTTTCTTGTTTGTGATGATGGGTGTTTTTTTCATGATTTTTCTTTTCTAATCCATGCCAGATCCTGATTCAGTCAACCTTTGCAGTATTTCTGCATAGACCTTGTATTGAGAAGTCTCAGAGTACTTATTAAATAATGTACTGAGTGCTGGTGTTAATGATGCTAAAATGCCCATAATTTCTAGGTATATTTATCTTTCAATAGCTTGGTTTCCTATGGAAACAAGACTTATGTTACACAGCTATCCTGCAGTTCCCCTCCTCCTCACATAAGATTTTAAACCCTTGGCCAGCTTCACCTGAACTTGCTAGAGGCAATGAGGTCTCAAGGTTAGTTAAGCCCCTATAAGCTTCGTAAAAACATTCAGGTGGATATACATTCAAAAATAATAACTTTTGTTTCTATAGGTCTACTGCTACAACCAAAACCAGCAACACTTATGTAGCTGAGTGGGGAATGTTCTCAAAGGGAAAGTAATAGGTAAATATAAGTACAACACAGAATCGTACTATAATTCAGTTAAGTAATCAATCAATGAAGACACACCACATGAAACCAGGTTTCTTTAGTTCTGGTGTTCACAGATCTACTTGTTTATTATTTGGATCAGTAATAAATTCCCATGATCCTAGACAGTGTTTTACGTTGGAACTGTTTAGACCAGTGCTCTGTTCCCGAGTCACTGTAATCAGCTGCCTGAGCATAAAGGTACCATCACCCTCTGCTGGAAAGAGTTTAATCTACAGTCAGAGACRATTGAAAACGCTAGATTCAGAACAAAAACTTTGGCACACAAAGTTAAAGATTGCAACACATAATTTTTTTAGATAATTATCACCTACAATAATGCAGATCATTGCACTGGGCACCAAGACTCCCCATCTAGCACCAGGGCAAAGTCAGGCTTATCAGAACAGGAATCACAACCAAGACTGGGATGGTGGCAGAAAATTCCTGAACGCCAAATAATAAGAAATGCTAATGACACTGACTTGTCCTCAGTCTGATTTCTCACCAGGTTATTTTGGGGATTTTTTTGTTGGTTCTGGGGTTTATTGATTGTGGAGGGAAGGAGTAGAGCCCTAAAGATTTTGATTTTTTTAATGAAGAACCAAATTCTAATTCTGCTGATAGTGAGATATTTAAGAGCTCCACTCCGTGCAGCACAACATGAGTTCTGGGAGCCAGTGGTGTGTCCTACCATCTCTTTAGTTTCCTTTGTATCACAAGGCCAGTACAACACAGGCAAAAATCCTACCAACACCAGATACCATTTGGACAAATAAAATCTGCAACATTAGACTACATCCTTTTGATATCACTTGATTATTTGTTAATGTGAAAACTCTATTAATGAATTCTTACTTATTAGTAATTTCTATAAATATCTTACCTCAATCAACAATTAAGCAAAGATTTTCAGTCCTTAAAGCACATGTACAGGACCTCCGCTTCCTTGAAATTAAAATATTTGAATTCCTATTCCTTTCTTTGTATATGTTACGGGTTAGTTTTAATGTAAGTAGAGCTGTTTGCTCTGTTTGCAATATATAAGAGCCGTGGTAAGCAAAGAACTCTTGATGGTCCTAACACAGTCCTCAAAAAAAAAATCATTGACAACATGAGACAAAAAAGAAAAGCCAGCTGCTCAAATACCAAGGTCGAGAGAACTAAATGAGTAACAGATGGTACAGCTACCTTTGGCCATCAAAATTAAGCCCAAGCAATATACTACCCAGCTGTGCAGAATAGTGGAAAAACAGATAGGTTCAAGTGAAGGGAAACACTTAATGGCTGGAGGGTTCTAGCAGTGAACTTCTTTTATTGAAGCAATGTTAATGGACCACCACCTCTATCTCTGTGAATCTCTTTTCTTTCAGACCTGCAAGCAATAAAAGCTGTCCACTCTCTGGAAAAATGTAAGATGAAATGAGATATGAAAACCAGATGCATTTCTGCTGTTAAAAATAATATAACACTATATATAAAGCGATTATGTGTTTCCACATGGAAAAATGCATGCAGTTCTGGTCTCCCTGTCTTAGAAAGGATTAGCTGTTACAGACATAGACACAGACACATGATGAAAAGATACTGAGAGCACAAACAGCAGGGCATATTGGAAGAAAAATAAACAGCTTATTTTTTAATGGCATCTCTTAACTTGATTTTCACCAGGTTCTGTCAGTGTACCGGGCACTGCTTGCTCCCAAGTGTAACAGCCCAGCTTGACAAAAAAAGATTTAGGTATCCCACTCACTCACTGGCACAGGCATTTATGGAGAACATGGTAGATGCCATGGTAGCGGGGTGAACCCTCTCTCAGGCTCCAGTAGGCACCAGCTGGAAACAGCAGATGACAGGTTCAAAACAAGTATGAGAAGGGGGTTTCCACACAGCATGCAACTAGTCGTGAAAGTCTTTGCCACAGGATGCTGCGGATGCTGAATTTTAATGGCTCTAAAAAGCAAGTGGACGTATTCATTGAGGAAAATCACAGTGAAGACCATGAAATATAAAGACATCCATCTCTGGCTTGATGAAAACATGTATCACTGCATATTCTTATTCTCTTCCCCAGACGTCCACTACTATGTAACATCAGAGGCAGAATATTGTTTAGACTGGCCTTTGCCTTGATCTGGTACAGTATTATGTTCTCCAAACCCAGAACAGTGGGGTTTGCCCCTTGCTCAGACTCTGTCTAATCCTTCTAGTGCTTAAAGCTAACCTTTGTCTCTGTGGAGTCCCCTGTATATCTAAACATCTTCTTCTGAGTATGCACAGACACATATTGGTCTTGACAACAGTGTGCAACTCCTCTCTCTCCCTCCCTCTCTCCTTCATCAGCTGGTGCTCTCTCAGAACACACCCTTGAGACAACAGCTACCTGCAGCTGATGTTGCCCCATCCCATCTTCCACATCTCACACGCTCTCTTAGCCGTTAAGTAGTCCAGTGGCAAGAGCAGTCACCAAGACAGAGAAGACAAGATACATTCCTTCCTGGCCTTCTAAATTGAAGGTTAAAACATAACCACTAGATGGAGGATGAAGTGCACTTCTTGTCCAAGTGCCCAATTGGTTTGTCATTATCTCAAGCAAAGAAAAGATATTTTTCTTTCCATGAGATAGCTTGAGAATGAAATACGTACTGCCTGCTGATCAGGGCAAAGTGAGAAATGGGGCTCTGAATCTCTTTAGTCAGAGGAGAATTGAGCATCGGCCTGTCACACATTGGGTGAGCTCTTCAGCTACTGAGGTGTGAAGCACACAAAAACAGTGCCACAATTTCTTTCACCAGTTTGAAAGAAAAGATCAACTCTTTTTCAACTTTCTGCATAGATAAACCTTACATATCTAGCTCCAAAAGAAGACTCTGCATTACAAACCCAAAACAGAGAGAAGTGTGATCCTGGACAGTAAAACAAAGAGCTTTGGGGCACCTTTAGGACTTTCCCTTTCTGGAGGATTACTTGCTGCCTAGCTTAGGCTCAAGCCTGGCATCGGTCGAAGTGCTGGAGGCTTTGAATCCTCTCCTTCAGTTCCTTATTCCATGCTGTGGATGCCACTTGTCTCTCTTTTTCTTTTTTTTTCCTTTTTCTTTTCTTTTTCTTTTTTTTTTAATTTAGTCTACATGACAGGAGATTAATAAATTAAAGTGATGCTGTCACACATTTCTGACCGTAACAGTGAAAAAAAGAAGTACAAGAAAACCCTTGTTCCAATGTGGTGCTATTATAATCTGAGGATCCCATTGCTATCGTTTTGGATACATGTTGGTACTAGCTACAACTATGGCTCCCAGACAACGCCTTCTTGCTCGGCATTGACCTCTGAAAGAGGTTATGGACCAGTCTGGCATCCACATGAAATGCTCATGTGATTTTTCCTCAACGCAGTTCCATCAAAATAAACTTGAAAATCACTGTTTAAAATAACCTGGTTCATTCTGACTGAGACTAAATGATATATTCTAAAAGTCCTCAGCCATTGGATGTGGGGAAGATAAAAACTTCCAGCAAAGAGGTCATCTGGGGACAGACAGCAGTGATTTCAAGTCAGCACAAATGCAGCTGGAAAAGGACACATGCCACAGTCTAAACCACCAAAGAAATAATGAAACTACCAGCTAGGATGAAGAACTGAGCAACATTGATAATCTAAAAAAGACAGTTCACTTTCAGAATATTGGGTTTGAACTGAGAACAGGACATCCAGAAAGACAGCCTGAAATGTGAAACTAAATTGAGAGAGTCAGAATGGGGTGAAGAGGTAAGCTTGGGAATTGCCTGCAAAGAGAATCTAGTGAAAGCTCTCACAATAATTTGTATCATTCAAACACTAGGAATAGGGAGGGAAAAAAGAGGGAAAACAGGACCCATGGATGCATGTGAAAGAGTTCAAATACGGAAGAAGAGAGATGTTAAAGGAGAATCTTAAGCAGCAGCTAGAGGAATAAGAGGAAATCAACAGAACAAAGAGAATACAGATTTCTCAAAAATGAAAAAGTGGAAGAATATAGGAAAATGACAGCATTATCTGTGTTGAAAGAAGTTGGTTGACTAAACAGGATAAGAATTAAATAAGAGTCCATTTAATTTTTACTTTCATATATATTTCTGAGGGGTTTTTTGTCCATGGCAATAAAGCTGAATATTAGAAAGATAAATATAATAATTATAGGAAGCCCTGGAAAAGCCATTCTAGGAGTTGACCAGCATTTTCAGATGAAAAGATTACTGAACTATTTGGATTTATTTTGGTGTCTTTCAGAAATCTCTATGGCTCAAGTGTGTCCATATATACTCATCTTTGGCATTTCATTACAGGACCACAGTATACCGTATTACCTCTCAAATAATAATACCCTGACTATGAAGAGTTTTACCTATTATTTAACTACACATTTCTAATTTCCAGATTTCCCTTCCATAAAATTTTCCTAAAAACCATGCTTATATAAATAAGGTTATTTCAGGTACAACTTTAACAAATTAGCAGCTGTTATGCCACTATTAGTCACTGAGAAATCCAGGCTGTTCCCTCATTCAATTATGATGCTGCCAGTTTCATTTCCTGGCTTTTGTCTTCTGGCCAATGCATGCGGCTCAAGGAAAATTCACTTCTGCTGTTCTATAGACCTAACAGTACTGTACCACAACATTTTGACCTTAGAAAATGATGAATAGCCACTGAACAACAACATGGACACATTTTGGGGTGAAATGCACATAAGCAAATTATATCGATGTCATGGTTTAACCCTGGCAGCACCTAAACACCACGCAGCTGATCGCTCACCCCCAACTCCGGTGGGATGGGGGAGAGAATTGGGAGGGCACGAGTAGGAAAACTTGCAGGTTGAGATAAAAACAGTTTAATAATTGAAATAAAACAAAGTAAAACAGTAATAAGAACAGTGGTAACAACAACAACAATAGAATATACAAAGCAGGCGATGYACAATGCAATTGCTCACCACCCACCAAACTGACGCATGCCCGAAACGCGAGCGCCTGTCCCGGGACCCAGAGCCCCCCCACACACTTGGTTTTTATACTGAGCATGACGTCGCATGGTATGGAATACCCCATTGCCCAGCTGGGTCAAACACCCCGGCTATGCTCCCCCTGCCAGCTTCCCCTGCACCTGGCAAGGCATGGGAGGCTGAAAAGTCCTGGTGCAAGCACCACCCAGCAACAACCAAACATCAGTGGGCCATCAACGCTCCTATTATACCAAACCCAAAACACAGCACACCCCTCCCAGCTACTGGGAAGAAAGTTAACTCTGTCCCAGCCGGAACCAGGACAGTAT
>JAYKAV010000422.1:1938818-1977846 GCA_035582835.1 Phoebastria nigripes | reverse complement strand
GCGGGCAGCTTTTATACCCTATACATTTATTTGGTTGTGGTGATGCCAGAGGTGGAAGAAAGGGTTTTGGTTCCCTCTGCATGAACTTTGCAGAGACGTAGAGACCATGCATAAYTTCCTTACCGTTCCAAGGGACATCTGCTCCTACGCTGTTTATGGTGAGGTCGTCTTCTTGGAAAGAAGTCCTGAGTTGTTTTTTGTTCTTTATCATATTTTTCCTTGCACTTCAATAGCTCTTTTCCTCTTTTGGCCTTCATCCTTGGTATCTTTCTTGAGAGTGACGGCAGCCCTCTCAGCCTTTGTCTTGCTCCTTCCAGTCGTCGTCATCTTCTGTAGGTCCTCCATGCTCGTAATCCGCTGCTTAGACTTTGTCTGCCTTCATCCCAGATGGAATTTATCTTTCTTGAACCTGAGTAATGAGAAATGTCCATAGTGGTACAGGTGAGTGCTTGCCAGGGCTTTGCACAATGCTTGCCTTTCCTATGGAAATACCTTGCCTGACACACAAGAATGCATTTGCCTGTATCACATCCGCGGCTCTTAGTCACCCTGTGACCTGCTCATGCCTCCAGGAACATTTGCCTACTCTGATGTTTCCGAACTGTTGCAGAAACTCGTGGCGCTCCACCTGACTTTGTGTTACCTATTTCTACCCTGCAGTTCTTTGTGCATGGTTTATTGATGTTGGGGATATCTCTTCTGTCAGAGCTTCAGCTGGTAGGGAGGATGGGGGCCGTAGAACTATACCATGAGATAGAGCTTCTTCTGGCTCATGGATGCCGTGAAATCCAGAATACGATGTGGACAAGGAAACCTACATTTCTTGACCGATGCTTTTCTGCAATCTAAATTCAAAAGACCTGACCATGAACCTCACTCTTTCATACATTTGATGAGAGCAAAGCATGAAGGGTGGAGCCTGAGAGATGTGTTAAGGGGGCCTTCACCCCTCAGGAGCCTGCTGGAGTCCAGCTCCATGCAGTCATGACCAGCAGATCCAGCCCTCCACCGGCTGGCTGGSCAAYGGACGGGCTGTGTGGGTGGGCTCTGAACATAAAGCTGGTGGTGTCAGTCCAGTCACTTTCAAAAGGGATGTCTGCCTCCTAGGGAAGAAAATAACCACAGCCAACGTTAACTGAGCTTCCGTYTTGGAAGTTTCATTGGAGAAAGTGCCAAATCAGCCCAGACGCTGGAAAAGCTACAAGAGACGAAACACTGGTGGGTCAGTGCGATGCAGTTAGYGGCACCGCTGTCTGTGGGGATATGCTTTACTCTCCAGGAGTGTGAATAAAGGTTGCTGATGACTTTTTAAAATGAATTCTGGRGGCATTTAGTGAAGAGGAAGGTTGTTGCTGGTAAGGCTGAGATGGGAAGGAGTTGGCTGGCCAGGTGGCCATCCGACACTAAAAGGCAACTGCCTCTCTTTCAGAGTCCCTACGYGCCTGTAAGATAGCTGCAAAGAAGGACTGAAGATTTTGCTTTTTATATGCCCACCTGAAACCACCTGAGAATGTCRGTGTGATGAAAATACAAAGGAACTTCTATKWTTTTKTTTTTTTTTTTAATGGAAGAAACTATGGAAAACAATCTTCTAGCACAGACTTTGTGATTAATCAGTTTGCAAAACTGGTGCAATGAGTGCAGAAAGCTGCCAGGCTATGTCTCTTCAGGTAAAGAATCCCAACATTTGGATGCAAGCGCAGTGTGATGAGACAGGCCCTTGCCTGTGTCCAAACATSGATCTGACGGATCAGCAGGCAGAGCGCAGCTTAAGACAAATTCCCTTGCCGTGAGTGCCCCCTCTCCAGAGGGCTGTTAGGCAAAAGACAGTCTGTCAGCAGCAAGGATTTCAGACTATATGGAATTTGTAAGCTAAAACTGATGTTTTAAGTTACACTTAACAACGAACTGGTAGCCAGTGCATTTTAAGACCATGCTTTCCTCTTTGCAATGGGCCCCCTAAGGCAAAGGGATGCTGAAATCGCACATCCTGAAATAACTYGCTCTAGCTGTACTAATTGCATTCCCATACTGTGCTGTATCTAGCAACAGTCCAGGCTGGAAGTAACAAATTTCTGTATAATTGGCACTGACTACCACAACAAAAAAAAGAAGTCATATCTTTTAGCCAAAGTGGATGGAAATTTTTTGGAAGTGCAGGTGTTACTTGGCTTTTTTTCTTTCTTTAACAATTTCTTGGCTTTTCTTTTTTAACTATGGCCATTGATGGCCTGACCTGGGGTTTATATCTCATCCCAAATGTTTTCCTATGAATGCCTGTTACACAGCAGGGCCCTTCAGTGTGAGAGTTCTCAGTACAAAGCAAGTGCTGTTTACAGCCCTCGAGTGCAGCGATTCCCCTCACACCCTCAGGTTCAGGTGGCCCAAAGTTCRTTGTAGCACTTGAGACACCTGACCAAACACATGCCACATGCGTCTTCCACCTCCAAAGCCCTTTGACAGCCATGTTTCAGGCAGCTGCTGTAGAAATAAAGGAGGAAGCTTCAAAGACGTATTGTGCTTGGCTGCCCTTGCCTGGTGCTTTTGGCTGGCTGGGACACGACTCGCCGTGGAGGCAATATCCAACATTTCCTTCTGCTCTTAAAAAAGATCCTCCAGACAGGGAGATTTCRTTAGCGAGCAACACGTCTGACATCATGCTAACGCTGCGCYGATATAGACAGTATTAGCCCCAACCTTTGAAGCGCAATAGCGCTTTGCTTCCTGTGGCTTAGTTTTCGCGATTGCCCGTTTTGCAACAAGTCCAGCTCGGGTGGCTGGTGTGATGGGAAAGGCAGCAGGTGCACGGGAACGTGTCCTGCCTTGCTTCGTTCTGGACTTCTCCCTCTGATTATTTCTCCTAATGTTTCCCACGGGGACCATCTGTCCTTTCCATCCACATCTGTAAGAGTGAGACTGTTGGAACAAATAATCCTAAGGGCAATATCATTCTGGCAGTGTGAGCTAGCACAAGGTGGAAATTAAATGGAAGGGAGTTAGGCGCTTTCAATGTCCAAGTTCAGCAGCTCAGTTAAGAAAACTTTTCTTGGAAAGGGAAGAACAGGGTCATAAGTGCTGACTGTTGATTTCCGCTGGCTAGAGACGATTGCGCGCTCAATCTATCCGCTTCAGCGGGAGGTGCAAATGTTTGGTACTTCCTTGAAATGAGCCTGAAAGGTCAAATCCACCCAAAGCCGCCTTCCCAAGGAGGAGGTGGAGGCCCACCCAAAGCCTCCTTCCCAAGGAGGAGGTGGAGGCCCACCCAAAGCCTCCTTCCCTCCGTGGGGCACCCGAATGCCCTGCGCTGGTCCCCGTGGGGCTGTTGGGCACTGAGTGAGCAGCGTCTGTGTGAGCAAACGCCATGGGTACTCTGTCAGGCTGCTCTGGTCTTTCAGAGGTTTGTATTGCCTGAGAAGAAATGCTGATGTTCAGGAACCTTTAAATTTGAATTTGGTCCCCCATGTCTTTTCTATAAACCCATAAAGCAGGCTGAGAAGGGACAGGCCAAGATGATTCTCTGTCTTCTTCCTTTCTTTTTTTTTTTCCTTCTTTTATTTGGGGCATGGTTGACTGCTTTCTGGGCTACCACTCTGTTGGCATACTTTAATTTTGCCTCGTCTCACTTCTTTTTTCACCTTGYTCTTTCATTGCTGTTTTTCTCCCATTCTCACCTACATGGAACATGAACCTTACAGATTCCTTGAATGGGATTTCCAGTCCAGGATGTCCCAGCAGGCTGGAAACAGGGAAAAATGTCATCAGTTTGGGTAAGCTTTCTCCCATGATAAGGGACACTGCCTGTTGCTCACAGCCTGCTCTGTGTTCAAGCAAGCACATTTGACTAAAAAAAATCCAGGACGGATCCTGTGCTGGCATAAACCATCATCTTTCTTTGGAAATCTGCAGAGTACYGAGCATACACACAAGTAAAGAAAGCCCATCCCTTTGACAGGACAAGGTTTGTAGGAAGAGGCAATCCCTTTCATTAGCTCAACTGGTATGGTTGGAAAAAGTATCAAACTTTAGGCAAGAGCCTCTCTTCAAGCCCACAACAGAAGCAGCTTCTTTTGAAGCTGCATGCCAGTTGAGAGTAGTTATTCAGAGTTCAGTCCTTCTGACAAGTTGCATTATTTATTTACTTTAAAGTAGAAGTTCTAAGGCTGAAAAACTTTAGCTTCAAGCTACAGATTTCTTTATAGATACAGCTTTTGTTTCACTACAAGTCTTTGGAACTGTCTACATATCATGTCTTTAATTCAAAAGCCAACATTTTCTGCTGATAACTAAGTTTTATATCATTTCTACAGAAGCGTGCTGGGAGAAAACATCTGTTTTTCTGTCCCTCTATGAAGCAACTGCTCAAGAGTGAGCTATGGTCACGCATACAGGATTTAGTACAAGATATTACTTTAATAAAGTAAATGCAACATGGGCTGCCCAGCATAGCTCCTGATTTTCCTTGGAGAGGTGTGGGGTATTTCTTGGGGTGAAGTGTCTACAGCCTGTCCAGAGCCCCCTCCCCAGAGATTTAACACTGTTGTGGTACTCAGTACCACAGAGCCACCAGGTACTTGGTACCTGGGCCACCAGTAACAGGATCTCTGCTGTCACTCATCATTACTTTCAGTATTTCCATCCCTTGTGCTCTTACCAGTGCAAGCTGCTGCCAGCATCAAGAATATCTATAGCTATACAAGTCGCTGAGTATGAGATATTGCAGCAATAAACAAGGGCCGCTACCTGGCACCAAGAGGGTGATAAAAAAACCCAAGCTCAGCATCCCTATGACAAATTGCCCCATCAAATTAACAGAAGCAGCTCTCATATAAAGAAGAAAGGAACCAGCTGAAGCAACCACATCAAAAATTAATTTCAAAATGGCATGGTGGTGGGAAGAGAGGAAGGGCTTTTCCCACACCTTTGCAAGCCCTGTAGGAAAGTGGAGAAGACCCACCAGCCCTCTGTGTGGGGACAGCGAGGTCCCTGCTAGACCCTTGCTTGTCCTGGGGAGTGGGAGATGGAGAGGGAACAGAGAGGACAGGCTGAGGAGCACTGTCTGGCTGCCCGGGGGGCTGTCACAGGCTGCCAGACAGGGGTAGGTGGCACAGGCACAAACCCCTGCCAGCCAGGCTGGGACGGCAGCGGCGGGGGCGATGGGAGAGGGCATGCTTTCCCCACTGAAAACAAAACTGAGTCCCTGGCCTGGCCTGAAAGATAATTTTAGTGCAGAGGGTGAAACCCAACTCTTTCCTTCAGCATGACACAGGCTGTAATGCAGAGCTGGCAACTCAGCTGCTGCTGTTTCAGGAACGTCAAAGCTGTTTATCAGCGCTGGGCAAGCATGGGAAAAGCCCCGGCGGGGAGCGGGATGAGCCCAGCAGGCTTTCCTTTCCTCTCCTTTCCTTTTGCTCGCAAGCCCCTTTGCCTGGCGTCAACGAAGCCTGAGCTGAGCCCAATTAATGGTGACGGCTGGGTGCTGAGCGCGTGAGCAACAACCCCATGCACTGAGCGAGCATGCAGGGGCGCAAAGGGTAAGCCCACACGTATAACACACACACATAATTTTATTACACGTTGTAAGGCAGAGGCTGGGAACCCTCCATGACATTTGTGCTACTGCAGCAATGCCTCCAGGCCTCCGCGGGCCCCACTGGCTGAGGCGGTGATGTTGGCCCAGAGCTATGACAGTCAGGAAGACAAGAGCAGGTGGAAAGCAGAATTATTGTTCCCGCTTTGCAGAGTGGGAAAGGAAAGAGCCTGAAGTGGGTTCCCATAGACGGGGTGGTGAGAAGAGTAATTCTTCTGTCCTCTGACATACTCAGCCTCCACTCAGAGGCAGCAGGCAGCAGCCCTCCTGAAAGGCACATATATTGCTGTAGCTAAACAGGCAGGTCACCAGTCCCTCACTCTTGCCTGCAAAATGTGCACTGCTGGGCTATTTGTCCTTACTTCAAACAAAATATCATACTGTAACTATGTGCATCATTTCATTCAGTACGCACTTTCAGGCTCTATGCCGAAACAGCCATATCAAACCACATGGATCTTTACCCTGGAGCATGTTAAACCAGTATGCACTTAAAGTAATGTTTAGAAATCTACCCTAGCAGCTTCATAGCAGCATCTCATCATTCTTATCCTACATATTTGTCACCATTTTCTGAGACTACTCATTGGATCATAAGCTTTTCTCACTCTCCCCTTACAAAGCAGTAAATGCTCAGAAGTGTTTAAAGAGCCTTCCAAGCTTGCTTCATTTGTTCCTATTCCTAAGTGCAGGTGTGAAGATTAAATCTGTATGTGCCCGAGTCCATGCCGTACATGCAGCCTCCTGGAAAGGTAGCTGAAGGAGACCTTGGGATATTTATAGTCAGGGACCTTTGTCTTTTTGTGTGGGTGCTCTTTTGAAATCTTTATTCCTCATGGCTAGGGAGCAGGCAACTAGCTGAGGATTTCCTGATGTGCCTTTCTGTCATGTGGGAATGTCCTGCAGCTTGCCTGCAGCACCCGTTTGTGGCCAAGGGTGCAGGAGATGCAGGATGTGATGCAGGAGCTGCACCAAGACCTCTCATCAATTGGGATTTTGAGGCACCAGCAATTGCACCTGAGCCAACTGTGCTCTCGCTGTTGGTCACCTACATGTAGTTTAGTGTATGTTGTTCACATTTGGTTATGGCTGGCACTGCTCTTGCACTTGAGATAAGACTGCTGGCAAAATTAAAGAAGTCAGGTCCAGATCAGATCCATCAGGTATTTAGGTGCTAACTCCTACTGAAATAAATGCAAGTGAGGGTTGTAAACGCCATTTTGGAAGTGGACTCCACTGACATTAGGAAGTAAAGGGTGGTAGGAAAAGAGATGCAAGGTTGCAAGGAGTTAAGTGTGAGCACTAGAATGAAATGAACTTCAAGGTGGAAAACACACTAATTTCGTTAGAGTGTCCCAAAATAAGAGTATTGCATTGTTTAGAGATTTCTTCACTAAAATTTATTTTGACTGTGGATTATTGTATTTCTTCCTACATTCTTCACGAAAGTTGGCATGCCCTGGTAAATGGCAGCACTTCCATGGTGTGCAGCATGGCTTGAGGCAGCAAAATCTGGCCCTAATACTAGAGTTAAGCAAACTGTTAAAATAGGAACTGAACCAAATGCCCAGATCTCCTCCCCAAACTCAAATGAAACCTGTTTTGAGGTTCAGGAATGTTTGGTTAACTTTAAATAAAACGATGTTGTGCTTCTACACATCCTGCTTTCAGTGAAGCCTCCAAGCAGAAATACAAAAATATGGCAGGCAGATCTATGTTTGCACTATTTCTGGCCCAGCTTAAACCAGGAAGCACTGGAAATCTCACAAAACCAGCTTTGTCTCACAGGATATCCAGCTCCCAGGTTCTGTCACCCAGCAGAATACAATATGTAACTTATGTACATACCAATTTATTATTAATTTTCCACCCAGATAATTGTGATAAGCAAATTCCCCAGACTATCAGACATCTGAAAGCCCTATACTGTGGCAGCACGCTATATGCCTACTTTAAAGTCCTTTTATGCTCATTCTTACTGAGTCATTGGCATAGTCACATAAAGACAAAATGTCTCTTGTGGTACATGATAACAAACCGCAGCAAATGATAACAAAGAAAACAAACCAGGCATACGCCATTTTGTGCTTCATATTTGGTTCATGGCTAATTTAAAACACGTAATCCAAAAATTTGTTGTTTGACATCTCTTTGACAACTCTCTTTATTGAATTTGCAGAGCATAAACACAAAGACAACAGCATTGTTTTAGAGGTACATATTTTGCCATATAAAATTGCCCTGTATGTCATGGCAACATTTTTAAAGCACTTCTGTGTACTAGACTTTTGCAAATTCATATTTAAAGGAACATTTAATGTTATTGCTAGAAATGATATCACTGTCAGCAAAACATAATACGAACACCCTGATTACTCAGCTATCTGCTCTACCACAACAAAGTCATCCCAAACGATACAGTACCACAGCTTCATGTTTGCTTGCCAGATTTATTATATTTTCCAGATTCTAACAAGACACAGATATTAAGAAATGCATGTTAATCGTTGCCCTAATGAGAACAATCTGCAGTTAGCATTTAAGTTGTCACAAAAAATACAGAAGGCGAGTACAGACTAAATGCACTCTAAATTCAAGGAAACCCAATCCTTCTTTCCACTAGCACGTTTCAGTGAAATGGTCATGTCTGAGAGGAATTTTTTAATGAACTACCTAAATTTTAGCAGGTATGTGTATATGCTTTCACTAGGCACAAGGCAAAGTAAAATGCCATTCTGACCACAACTGTGAAAGAAAAATAACCACTGTACCACTTGCTTACATACAAAAAGCTATGGGCATATAAAGCACTAAAAGCCCACCCAGCATCTCTCCTCCAGAGACACCAAACTTCCCAGTGTTGCACTGTTTTCAGCCAGACAACTTCTGGAGCAAACAACTACCCAACACGTGTAAGAGGACAAGAATGTGGCTTTAAACATATTTGCAAATAATGAATAAAATGCATGCCTAGGCTTACAGAATAAGCCAATTAATTTCATTTGGTGAAAGTGCAAAACGCATCACCATTCCACACTTCTGAGGGCCTGAAGGTGCATGAAGATTTGGTTTAAATTTTCTAAAGCAAAATATGTGCACTTCCCGTGCTTGTTTTGGTTAGTTACTTATTTCCCTTAAGGAAACTTTCACTCTGCCCACCAGAAAAGGATGTGGAGATGATAAGGTCTGAAATGCTGGCTGAACAGCAAATATGGCAGGCATCAATGGAGTGGGTGCAAAAGAAAGCAAGATTGTCATTTCTGCTTAGATTGCAGTGCCTTGCAGTCACACCATACAGAAGACATCTAAAATCTCTCCCTCTCCCTCTCATTCCTCCTCCCACCTCCCCACACCGCTCACACAGCTCAATCTTTCACTCCATCCAGATCACCAGGCACTGCATAAACGCTGATTTAGCCTTTACTAATTAAGCACTAAGAACAGCTTTTTTTCACTTCTACCTGGAATTATAAGGGTGTTTTCATACTCTTTGAGTAAGAAAAGACTTTTGAAAATAGTTACAAAATATTAAAGCCATTCAGAGTGCAGTACCTCTTAATCTCTTTGCATAGGTTGAAACTAGTATTGCCTTGAAAAGTGGGTGCTGAAGTAAAATATGATTGAAAAATGTCTCATCGCACCCTATTGGAACACTTCAAAGTGTAGTAAATGCAAGAAAACTTTGGCTTACTTTTTTGGGGATGTCCCTCTCCCTCCTTCCCTTCCTTTCACATCATTCTCTCAAGAAACAGAAAAGGATTTTTTGCATGTCAGCTAGCACTACACGAATAGAGCTACTCCAGTTTCTTTTCAGAAGGAAAAAAATCAGCGCAAACATTAGACTACCAACTTCCTGAAGGGCAGAAAGAAAAAAAACACAAAGAAAAACAAAACCAAGAGAATGAGTTTCCATACTTTTGATGTACATTGTTTAAAACGGGGTATTTTTTGGTTAGGGATGAGGTCTTACCCAGGACACATTTCCCCTTCCCTCAAGTCCCCAGAAGTAACAACAACAACAAAATCTAGCTTTTCCTTCTTGATGTTGCCATTATTGCAGTGTGCTTATGCTTTGTCTTCTTGAAAAAATAAATAATGAAACCTTTGCAAAAGGAAAATCAGCCACTGCTTAAATAAATAGTATCTATAAATATTATCTCAGTGGTAACTATATAATACTGCAAGTGCATCATTGAACAGATTAATGTGATGAAAGAGATCTTTTGTGTTACACATTTTACTCAGTCAAATGTTTATGTTCTTTTTCAAGTGAAAACTTACAATTCCCAAAAGAGCAACAATAAGCTTAAAAAATCAGGTTAGACGTCAGCAGCTGACTATTAATAACCATCCTCTTGGCTAATATTTGTTTGCCCAGGGCAGCCAGTGTCCATAATCAGCATTCGTCTTTCATCTTCCTTGGCTGGGCTGTCTGGCAGGTGCTGGGTGGGGTAAACACCGAGGGGTCGGCAATGCCTAGCTGTAGATCAAAAAAGCGAGTGGAGGTTGTCACGCTGTAGTTCTTCGTGTAGGTTTCCTGTACTGGGTAACAGTCTTTGACTGTGTAAACGCCAACCCAGGATTCCACTGTAACCAAGCAGAAATGTGACTACTTTAGACAACAAGCATGAATGAATGTGTCACGATGATGTCAGTCAAAATAATGTCCATTCCTCAAGCAAAGCCTATAGGCTGGAACTGCCCAGAGTTCTGTCCATATGCATGGCAACACCAAGAAAGGCCACAAAACTGATATAATTTGGACACCGCAATGATCTTAAACCTGAACACGTTGCTGTCAAACACATTTCAAATCATGATACCATCATGGCATCAGTATGCCACCTTTCAAGTATACCTCTACTGAAGGACCATCACTTCTGCTTAGTCCCAAATTTAGTTGTGTTCTGCGCAAGTGTGGTTTCTCTCATCTCTCATGCCACTTTCATGTCAGCACTTACTCACTTAACCAATAAAGCAATGAAATGCTCTGTTTTCCCAGAAGGTAAATTTTGGTGCCATCAGCTTGGGTAGCACGGGGACATTTCACCTTACACTCTGTTCTTGACAAGTTGAAAGGTGTGATTACTGAAAACCTGTGGTCCATTTCACAATGTTGGCCCTCAACACAGCCTTTGACGCTCTAAAACACTTAGTCCCCCCAACTATGTGGGACATCCAATTGCTTGCTGTGCACAGGAAGTTCTGCACTCACCAACCCAAGGAACCACTTGTCCTCTGCTGTGCTGGGGACTCCTCTGCACCAGAACTGTCAGCCATAGCATCTTGCTTCCACAACTTTTGGTCCTCTATAATCTTAACTGTCATTCTTACACTGATGATACTCACCACATCTTTAATCCAAATAAACATGACCTTGTTTCATCTTTTTCCATCTTACTGTCTCAAGCACAGAGGGTTTGTCTCGTTTGAAGAGGCGCATTCCCAAATACAACTCCAGTGCCTCTTCTTTTATATTGTTATTTCTGTTTACCGCCATTGATTCATATGATCATTATCATGTTCATTTTTTTAATTCCTATTCCTCTCAAACATTTCTACCGGTTCATTAATTATTTCAAGACTACACTCAATGCTGATCTCCTCCACGTATGTGATGTAGCAAGTCTGTCCCTTTTTCTAACTTCAGTTTAATTCCACGATGCGCTTATCTCAGAGGTGTTCTGTCGCTCTCTTCCCACCTCGTCCTCTGCTATCACCTCTACTTTCACCACTAATCTATTTCTGCAGTCAATACCATGGAGGTGGTTTCCTTTGAACACCATTCACTTTTAAAACCTCACTTTTAAATCTCTTTTATTTATGCCATGAATCTCTTCTGTGATCTTTCTTTACCCCTTCCACCATACACCACTTCATCCAGTTGGTTCATGTATTTCAGATCTCTTGATAGTAGACACTCATGAGGTTAAAATACAAAATTACCTACTGTGATCATAAATTAGTTCCTCTGAGCGATGCCTGTATGAATTTTTTCCAGTCCCAAGGAAGCTTATTTCCTCTCACTTGGCAGCTATCAAACATACTTCCTTTCTGTCCTTCCAGTATTGTGTGATACGCTGCAGCACCATCACATTACTGGAAATAGATAAGCTGTGACATGAAATGCACATACAGTATCTAAAAAAAGGGTGGCAAGCTGAGCAATATTTGAACATACCTCTCCAGGGCATCCTAATATACCAAAAGCATTCTGACCTCAATGAGTTTGGTTTTGAGTATCCAGAAATGGAGGATTCTTTTCTTCAACAAGCCTTTTATCAGAATTTTGAATAAAAAAATAAGGTAAAAATATAATGCTACCAGGGTAGCCTGTATCTCTACTGAAACCTTCATAATTTTAACAGAAATATAACTTCTAGAATCCAAGCCAATATTAGCTGAAAGGTGGATGGGTAGGCAACGTTAAGATATTATTTTTCTGAATGATCATACAGAAAAGCACTGGAGATACAAAATACTACAGGATAAAAATCACACATCATTAACTGAAGGTATCTGGATATTAAGTTCCATAAAAGTTCCAAAAATACTGGATCTGAAAAACAAAATTCTTGGAGTAAGTGATAATTTGCCTCTTGTAGAATACCAGAGGATATATCGACCTAGTTACAGAGGTCTAATGATCTTATCCTTCATTTTCTACTTCATTCTTTTTACTTTTATTCAAGAAAGAAATATTTTCCCCTGGCTAAATGGTCAGGTTCATAACCAGTCTATATATTAGGTGACTATAACCATAAGTATTCCATTAGCTGAATAATGCCATAAATTTCATGGGGGTTTTAAAATTATTTTTATAGTTGTCTGGGTTATCAGTAACCATAGATGAAATTGAAGCCAACGTGCTAATAAATTGCTATGCATCCAAAACATAACATACTGTACCTTGGAAAATTCAGCCTGCTTTCTTTTATTATGCACGTGTTCAGCTGCCAAATGCAGAACTAAGCCTCGAGTGCAGATGTTTCTTACTAGTGTAGTGGATAACAAAACTTAAGTGCATATTCATGATGTCTATTGCTGCAGAACCATGTATTGGATGTATCCTATGATAACATTCGATACTAGTGTGTAGACACCCACTGACACCTGCTTTGTTTCTATTATGCGCACTCTAGTTTGACTGTGCCCCCAATTATATCACCAATTCTTCTCTAGATAAATTTTAGATACAGGCTGCTGGATTCAGATGCAAAACGGTGCTGTTCCTTGCCAAAATCTGTATGGTATGAACTAAAATACAATCAAGTCCCTTGGACATATTTGATCCTGCTGAGATATGAAACATTTTCTTAATAAAATGCATTGATAATAAATTGATATGCTGTGCACAGGGTATATTTATTATTTCTTCCAGCAAACTTTATAGAAATCTGGAAAGCTAGGGCGAAACATGAATAATTTTATTTTTCCCTGGGTAGCAGAGACAATGATTATTATTAAGATGAAACAAAAGCGTGCACATACATTTCCTGGCTGGTTTTCTGTCAGACCATTCTTGTACCATAATTTCATCTCCAGGTCCCCCGATGTAATACTGATCTTCGTAAGTTGAATTGGCAGGAATATCATATGGATCCCATGGCTCTGTCAGAGCAATCTTCGAGCAAAGCTTTGTAACTTGTTCAATCTGAAACATCACTGCATCTTTGTAGAGCAATATATACTCAAAGAATCTGAAACATTAAAAAAAGGCAGTTTATATATATATAGTCTTTTTCTATACTAAGCAAGGAGCATTGCTGATAAGTAAGCTTGCCTTTGACTTCTCAGTATAAGACCATTTTCACTTGCATTAAACTTTGCCAAACTTTGAGAAAGGCTAACCAGTTGGGCTGAAATTTCCCATGCTGAAAGTTTGTCTCAGCTGACTCTTTCCAAAATAAATAAATCAGGCTGAACTGGTTCAGCCATTTCTGAGAACAACAGAACAACTTTTCTGAGAACAACTGAGAGAAAAACATGTTATTATTCCTAGTTTTGTTTTGTTTTTTAATAACTGTTTCATTAAAAAGCTCTAGTGCCTCCATGTTTTGGAGAAAGGACTTGAAATTTGGCAGGGGAAAAGTTTTTATTAAAAGATGCCTGGATTTGGCTAAGTTATAAGCCTTTGAAAAAATCTGCTTGCATAGGCTGGATAGATTCAATTCCCCATGAATGTGGTAGAGCCTTTCTCTGTGCTGGTTAGATGTGGTATCTGCCATCCTCATAGATGCTCCTCCATGGCAACCCATGTAGCTTAGTGGGATGTGCCGGTGAAGGGGGAAGTACATGGTTCCGAGTGGAGAACTGAGACGCTTTCCCTCCTAATGGCAACGTTTCTCTCTGGAAGCCACCAGACTCAAGGAGTAGTGAAAGGAGAAAGCAAAATAGTAAGGCAGAGATACGGAGAGGTGTGGAGATCAATGAGCTTGGGAGGCCAGAAGGTGAGGTCAACAAAATGGATGGTTAATAAGGATTTAAAAACAATCTTCTATAGAGTATGAAGTGACCAAGCTCTGCTCTGAGGAGAGATGATAAACCTCTTCATGGACATTTTCATCTAGTTACTAGTTATAGTAGTTGGGTCTACCACAAACACTGTGACTTAGCTTCCATACCTATAAAAAGGAGGTGGTATGATCCTTACCTTATAACTGGGGACAGAAACAGAGAGAAACCGAAATCAAAATTATCAGAAGTATCAGCTGATTTTGAATACACAACCAGAAACACCAGAAGCCTAACTTCTCCAGGGTACTTAGCATTATCAATCAGATGATCAGTTGTTCAAAGCACAACTCAAAGCATCCTCATGAGTGCTCTGCACCTTTTGCAAAGGAGAGCCAGGAGTCACTCTCTAAACCCCCCCAAACTGTGCACTCATTATTAGAGGCTTTCTGTGAATATCTCAGCTCAGATATTTGGCTACAGTCCACTGTTATGCAGTGACTCTACACAAAAGGAAAGGATGGCATTAATTCCCTCAAACAGCTTCATCTTGCCTATCTGTAATAGTGTCTCTTTCGATCTGTAACTCCTTGCTTCATTCATGATGCTGCCTCCATTTCCTGCGAAAAGAAAATGGCTTGGGTGTCCTTTGGACAGCGGCATCTTCCACTTCACAAACCTGATGCTAGCCCCTAACAGTATTCATCCTGTGCTGTCAGCAAGACGGAAAGCTGGTGGAAAACAGTGCATAACCCATGTAATTGAAGAGATGATGCACAAAAGCAAGAGGGGACCTTCTCTGTGATATTTCCAAACTCCTGCATGTTTTTCTTTGCAGTCTTCACATTCTTTTGGGGAGGATGTAAAATTTACATGAAATAGGGCTGTTGACAAAACAATTTACAGTTTTAATTGTTGCACTATACAATTGCATCAGACAGGAATCACTTCACCCACCACTGACACAGAGGCATTTAAAGGTTGCACTGTGAGAAGTGTCTAAGCATGGTTAAAAGCATCTGAGCAACATTCCCATCACTTCTTGAGAGGATCATTTATGCAGCATGTGTGGAAACATAGGCAGGCTAAATGGCATTAGCCAAACTGAATGGTGATGAAGAATGTAAAAGGGGACACGGAGGTTGACGTGAAGGCAAGCTGGGGCATACCTCTCATGCACGACCTTGCACAACACGGGAGGTAGCTTGTCCCGCTTTCCGTGAGGGCGTCAGTCACCAGGAACTTCCCACACATTAACAAGACTCACACAGAGAGGCTGACAAGCTGCAAGACTACATATTAGCTTCCCTGTGGTAAATCGTTCTCCTGCCCATCTTAAAATATTCCCGCTTCTGTGATGACTCGTACCAACCTAAACTCACCTGCCATTTTCTTAGTCAAAGGCAATGTCTCCACAGGCATGATACGCTACTGAAGAATTCAGTATATATAAACTGGTTCCTTACGTAAACCTAAGCCTGTGACGATGTAAGGACATACGTAACTTTTATATCACGTTCAGTCCAGAGAATATACTCACAAGAACACTAAAATACACTTATTTATATGTTTGCAACCAGGCTTTAATGACTCAACTACTGTTCAGCTGGCTGCCCAGCAGCTCCCATAAAAGTGGGATGGGGAATGCCTTACAGATGAGTCTATCAATGTGTTTGAGATATTTGAGTGATAATACAGTCATTTTGTGAAAGAACAAAAAAGCAATATATTAGCGAAGCATTACAAACTACTGGGAATAAAATTTAAACAATTACATTTCTATTTTAAATCCTTACTCAAAACTTATTTTGCACAGAATCTTATTTGCATTTTTAACAATAATTTTTTCACGTTTTCTTTTTCCTTATCCTTTCCTTTATAAATTATTTAATGGAATAAATATCTTCTGTTCTAAATTTTGTAACCTGTGAATTGATATCATTGCATAAGGGACGTGTGCCACCTTTACTCAAGTGAGACAGTAGTTCAAACTTCAATCTGACAAATGCATGTATTTAACTTCCAGCACATGGATAGCCACTGTAACTTCAACAGTGGCCTGAATACTTGCAGAAGGAGGGCCACAACCCAAAAAAGCCTACTTTCTTGACTTTGCTGTCTTCCATGCAGACAGCAAGATGTGCATTATGAAACAACGATGAAAAGAAGAATTAGAAAAATCCAAACAAATCAAACTCATCACCCAGCGCCTCTCTAGCACCCATTCTGCAGAGCAAGAGGCTCCACCACCTACATTTTTGGTTCTGGGAGAGGCAGAGCGAACATATGTGGAACAGACACCAGTCATAAGATTTGATGCGCTGCTGGGATGAGCTCAGCAGCTACGGTGGCACACACACAAGATGAGAACTGCAGAGAGCATGGCTCTACTCGCTGTGCATGGCAGCCCCGGGTAAGCAGTGAATGTGATTTACACTGTCATTATTCAACCCAGATGTACCTCACATCCAAGTTTTAAAGAGAATTGCTCCTGTGTGTGTCCTGGAAATAGCAAGCACAGAAACCTAAGATTACAAAGGATCTGAGTTTAACTGCATAGGAAAGGTGAATGGTTAAGTTCTTGTTTTATAAAGAGAACTATTTACCAGCCAAAATTAATAACAAAATATGCCTGAATATAAAAATGACAATCTAGCATATTTTAAAGCAAAATATTTAAAAATCATTTCCTCTTTTTTTTTTTTTTTACCAGCCAAGTCCTAAGTATACTGCCTGTATTTGTTTTAGGTGCCTGAGATTTCATTGGCTGCTTGAGGGGAAGCACAGAGTCCTGAAAATAGGTCTTGGCAAAGAAACAAAAGAGGAAATGATTTTTAATTAGTTTGTTTTTTCAGAAAAAGTAACATATTTGCAGCCTGTGCCCACCTCTAATATTATTTTTATAATAATTTCATTCCTTAAACTGTAACTTCAAGAAAGCCCCAACCTGTTCACTGGGCACCTTCAAACAGATTTGGAGAAATTACTTGGACAAGTTGCCCTATTTGCCTGACTGAGATTATTTCCCTTCCTTTCCTATCCTATTCCATCCTACCCTGTCCTATGCCTCACACCCTTTGTACACTACACCCTTAACGGGACTCTCTCACGGTCCTTAATACTCCCTTTGTCTGTGCCTGAAAATAGATAAATTCCAGCATATAAAGGCACACATATGTTTTTTGCTCCTATGCTTTAAAGAATTTCTTAACACTGGACCATATCCTGTGCAAATAATTCCATTGACTTTGCTGGAAGTAATCATGTCAGACAGGTGGGATACACGCTGAGTTCAGTACTCTCTTCTCCCGATCTAAGGAAAGTATTTTTCTGAATAAGAGACCAACTGAATTCAATGCCAGGGCAGAATACCATGCCCACACAATCACGAGGCAAAGCACTTGCGTTGAGGACATACTGCGAGGAGTGTGTGTGCATCCAAATACCGTCCTACCTCTGAGATTCCTCCTGAAATTTGGGGAGAGAGATAGAGGTGCTTCCCAGGAGACAGCCCAGATAACATAGAGACACATTCTTGGACCCTCATAAATGACTGAAACCAATAAACTTATCTAATGACTTGTCTTTTGAATGGATCATTGTTCTGCATGTTATTAATGCAATTCAAAACAATGATTTATTTTTCAATATTTGTCAGAAAAAAAAGTCCTTAGACTCGAGACCATGCTACCAGCTCTGTTTCGGGTACTCAGTCTGCACCGAGTCCTGCCGAAAAGTGCCCTATGCTGAGGTCCTTCCCAGCTGTCAGTCCTGAAGTGTGCTAGCCTGTCCGTCACCTAACATAACACATCTGCGTGACTCCCAAGGTTTACTTCTGCACTTCTGAAGGCTTCCTCATGAGCGTCAAACCTAGAAGGAAGGAGCTGCTTGCTGTCCAATTGCCTGTGCAGTGACTCAGAGGAGCAGAGATGCTAGAAGTAGCATGCCAAGACCCGTGTGATGTATCGAAGCACATCAGACAAGGTCATTTGCTAGAGTGAAGCAAAATAATGGTCTGAGGCTGAGACTGGGTAAAAGAAATTCCTTGTGTGCTAAATCTGGCTCTGCATCATTTCGCTCTGTGGCTTTGGACAAGTAATTTACAGTACCGGAGCCTTAAAACGCCATTCTTGTTATTTATTTTTTGATTGCTGTAGCACTAAAAAGACACTAATCAGGGATCAAGAACCAGTTGTGTGGGGCATTGTATTAACAAAGAACAAAACCACAATTCCTGCCCCAAAAAACAATGGAACAATGGTTCTCGTAAAACAGACTTTCCTTTCCTGCAAAGACATACGGGGTTTCATGTGTCCAGGACTTTAACCTGTTGATTCAGTTTTCCCAGCTTCAGCTATTGTATCCTTAAAACTCCCACTCGCGTTAGCCAGGACTTACATTACCTAGTAATTAGTATAAAGCAATTGAAAAATGAAAGCAAAATTTTATGCATGATTTGTATCAGAGACATTGTGTTGCTCAGCAGAGAACAGTATTTGATGTTTAAGATATCAAGTTGAGGTCACTGCAATTATTCCAAAGCTAACTTTGCTTTCTCTTTTGAGATTAACTGAAAGCTTGAAGCATCTGTCTGCCTTTGAGGTATTATTTAATTCTTTGCTGGCTCTGTTTGTAAAAAGGCATTTTTAAACACTGTGAAAGAAGTTAGAAACACTTCTAACTATAAGAAATTTCACTAAAAATATCCCAAACAAATTCTCTGTTCTCGTGTACACCGACAGGTACATCCAAATATGTAATTCTTGAGTTAACTTGTATCCTCTTGATAACATATCCCACAAAATTTTCATAACAATACCACTATTTTTTACACATTTCTTATTGAAGAAAGATGTACTGGGAGAATGGGAACCTTTACTAGATGGATGACTACAAAACCGCATCTTCTCAGCTCTTCAGATTAAGAACATTTTTAAGGGAGCAAAGCTGCCGAGCAGACACGCAGACAGTTGATAAACACTCGTCAGGTCAAGAACGTTAATCTGCTTTTGGAAAGCTCTGGCGAGCTCATTTCAAAACTGAGAAGCATTCGTTTTTCAGTATATTTCTGGGAACTCCTTTCCTCTTTCCCATGAAGTTTTCGGTAATTTCAGACTTGTGTTTTTCTTCTGGTGTATCAGACCTCAACAACAACAGTAATTTACCATATTTGATCTCACATGTTTGGCAGTGGTGCTGGCCGATGGTATATTGTACAAATACAGTATTATGCAAATACATGTGACAGCAAATGTAATCTGATATTGTGTAAAAGCAGTATTTTTTAGTCTGACTTAAATCACTCACAGATTGCAAAGGCCTTTTTTTATTTTCAAGGTGACCAAGCCCTCTGTATCAGGTATCTAATTAGCAAGGTATATGAGGAACTTTGACAGCACTATCAGCTTCCAAAGCAGAGAGAATTAGACAGTTTAAATACTGTTAATTATGAAGTTCATGTAGAAAGAAAACCTTAAATATAGGTATCAGCAGCTGGAAAGTCAAAGCTACATCAACTAAAGGATAACATATTTTTGTGACTTCATTTACAAAACTCAATAAAAAAATGATGCAATGTCTTATTCTTTTAATTGTTTCCCCATAAATTAGATTAGCTACTTTGGCAAATACTTAGGGAAATTAAGTTCTTCAGCAAGAACACTGTTTCCCTTGCTGTCCCTTTTTGGCTATTTGATGCTCCATAATAAACAGTCTGATCCACCGAGTTGTACCCCTGAGGACAACACATTCTAATTGAAGTTGAAATACAGGAAAACAATAAAGCATTGTGTTTAAGGGACTCATGTTTTGCAAGGGGCTAAAAGATGCACTGTCCTTAACAGAGAGCATCTGCGTGTTTCCCTAAGTAATGGTATATTTGTGAATCGACGCCCTCGGTAGACAACGGCATAGCTCAAAAGGAATGGAATGGAAGGCATGGCCAGAATGCCATAATGCTTTCCAATGAATCAATGGAATCACCTCCTAGGGAATATGGTATATGCTAGTAGAGCCCCATGATATCAAAATACACTTGAGGTCAGAGATTATTTTCCTGTTCTGGGTTTGTAAAAAAGTCTAGTACAGTGAGGTCTTGCTGCCCTGAGTAGGTTAATAATAATAAAGGTTACTGGAAAATCACAGCAGGGCTTAGAGGAGACCAAAAAGAATGAGGACGGCCAGGATTTGCCTCTCAATATATACTAGAGACCTTAGGAAGGACAGAACAATAAGGAGAGAAATGACAGAGGTGCATTATCATTTATTACATTTCTCATCCTCTTTGTGTTATATACAGAAGGGAAGTAAATAACTCAATTGAAAGAGTTGATGCTCAAAACTGAGATGTGGAAATGATCTTCTGAGCATGCAGTTATACTAAGGCACTCTATGAGCCTGGAAAAATGTAAGAAAAAGGAAGCAGAAATTTAACATGTAGAGATAGCTAGAAAAATCATGGTTACAATGATTGAGAGTATCTCCAGAAAGAAAAAAAAACAAAATAAAAGACATACCTGTGTTCCTGTTTTTAATTTTACCTCTAACTGTCAGATTTATCTGGAGTTTTCACACCTTCCCCTGAATCAGGCTCAGAGACAGGATATTAAATTGGATCTTTGCTCTGCCCCAATATGATAATATCTATTTTACACATCAGAAAGGCATAGCAGAATGAGGTCCCTAATCATAAATGACTAAACTTAAAAAATCTCCCTTTTCCAGACACTTACTTTGGAATAAAAGAATAATAAAAAATAGACACCAATTTTTCAGCTAGGACTGGGCACTGCAGCTTCTTACACGTCTTAACTTCTGTGTATAAACAGAGCAGGATCTTCGGATACCATGAACAGGAACTACATGAAATTCAGGAGACCTATATTGTTCTTCATTGAGATTGTAAATCCCATCACGCATATACTTGGCCAGTTAGTTGCTTTTCAGGATGCATTCCTGTATAAAAAGTAATCATGAAGAAGTCTGAGGAACAGATTGCCCTTTGGAACAGATGGGGAGTAGGTCCCTGTTCTGATAGAGCAAACTTTTCTTTCATGGTGGAATATTCCCTGGAAGAATTTGTGAGGAGATGCGCTTGTACCAGATTACGCCCAAGACATAATGATTTCCACCTTCCATCTGCAATGATTTCCTTAAGAGGGATGATTCAGGTCTTTCAGATATCTATCCAACGTAAAAAATAAAAAACACTAGGTCTATTTTCAAGGGAGTTTGGAAGTCAGGCCAGCTAGGATAATCAGACAACACAGTTTGAAATCTAAGTACACTTTAACTTTCTAACATCTTTATCCAAAGATCTGAGTATAGCTTATTTTTAAATAAACTTTGTGAAGGATGGAGATTCACTTCACTGGAAATAAATGCAACCTGAAGTCCTGGCACTGCACTTCATTCTCCCTCCCCATCTCCAGTGTAAAAATAACTTCTTCATTTCACCCAGAAGTCTTTGTGCAGGTCTTTTTCTTCTTCCTTCAGCAGCTATCAATGAAAAGTAATAATGTTTGCTGAGAGCATAAATTAGTGACTGGATTCAAATACAAAGAGTTGGTGAGTTAAAAGTCCAGGTGGACCTGACCAAAAGTGTGCAAAATAAAAGAATTATGGGAAAGAAGGGAATGTCTGTGTGAGAGAAAACATATCATTAGGGACAAATGTTAATTTCTCCATGGTTATAAAGCAAATGGCATTTTGAACACATACCCATTGAGATGTGGTACAGTACACAGTAATGATTTAGAAAGGCAAGTTTACAGTTCTGTGTCAATTAGGGAGGTCATTTATTCTATTCTGCTTCGCCCTGATGAGGTCAGAGTAGTAATGCTGTTCCTGGTTTTTGATGTCACCCTTAAAGGAACAGATAAATAGACTGGATATAGTCCAGAAAACAGCAAGAATGGTGTGATGTTTAAGAAACAGGACCTATGAAGAAACTGGGCATGTTTAGTCTACAAAAGGAAGACTGAGGTAGGACACATGATAAGCTGTCCAGTACATAAAAAGCTAAAAAAGAATACCAGTTGTTCTCCATGTTACCTGAAGGTAGCATTGGAAGAATACAGCATCACTTTCAGCAAGGAGGGTTTAAGTGAGATCGTCTGAAAATGTCTGTATGTGTAAGTGCTGCAGGTTTCCATGGAATCTTCTTAAGCTCCAGCTTTTACAAGAACTGGTAAGAAAACCGAGGGTCAGAGACATCCCAAATACAGCTTTGCTTCTCCGGGATGGAGGAAGAGGTTACATGGCAGCTCAGAGACCTTCCCAGCCTTACATGTAGGTAATTAGAGAATATCAATGGCTGCTCATCTCTTCTGGCAACAGATAAGCTTAATCAATTAGTCCTGACATTATCAGTTCTATGACTTGGATCCTTGACACTGCTACCTGCCCAAATGTGCCGAACAACCTTCAGGGATCGCTTTCTGAGACCTCTGAAAAGCAATGGTGGCAACTGTGCATCCCCTCTGAGGAGTCTCAGCAGAGGGCTGAGCCTCCATCTTATTTCACATGGGGACCCTGGGGGTTTGAGGGATGGTGCCATCTCCTGCACACTGATGATCCTCAGCTCTGTTCGCTTTTACAGTTCACCCTAATTACACCACCATGTTGTTTTCCATGCCTGAATGAGTTAAAGACAAATACTGTCTAAAATCAGGACTGGGGAGATAGGATTCAAATGATACATGCTCAGCATTCAAAGGGAATAATTAAAAGGTCGAACTATCTGTTAAAACTGCTCTTCACAAAACTGGTTTTTTTGGTCCTCTATTGAGTTATTGTGCTTTTTGTTATTACAACTGTCCAGTAACCCACAACTTCTCTGCCTTTTGTGGGGGACTTTCAGCAGTCACCACACATATACTGCTTGTAGGAATCATGGAATAGTTTGGACTGGATTGGAATCCTCTGTAAGCAATATCCATGATGCATCACAAGAAACTGGCAGACCTCAGTATGTTCTTAAAAATCAGCTGGACTGCAAATACATAAATAATTAATAGATGAATATGAATTTCAAAACCTTTCTCTTCAAATTATTGAGTACTTGCTTTAGGGTACACATTGGTGTATTTGATGCAGAACCATTTCACAGATTATCTGTTAGTCCATCACAGAAACAACAGTTGCTGAAGACATAGCAATCAGCTAAAGTAAGCATGGCTAAGAATACATTTCTATTTTGAAGAATGTTTATAGCCATTTTAATTGTATTAAAAACCTGACACATTTATTTTTCATTCAAGGGCAGTTCTAAGAAGCAGTAGCGAGGAGGGCAAGACCTGTAAATAATATTGGTATAAATATACTGCACTGGCACAGCTGCAAGTTTTCCATTACTCAGGAAAAGGTCACTAGACCTATTGAACATATTTAGACTACCCATGCTGCTTAAAAAATGACAGAAATAGCTTTACCATTTAGCATCTGACACAAATACAAACTGAAGTCTTTAGCAAACAGGTATGCCTACCTAATTTTGGGGTGTTTTCCTGACACAGAGCCCAGTGTCATACACACACTGCCAGGGAGCCCCAGTCTTCTTTGAGCTTTTCTTAATTAATATGAATTCAGAACTTTTGTACATGCCAAAATTAGTTTACTTTACCATTCCTATAACCATAACAAATATGAAAATAACTTGTTTTTAAAGTACAAATGACTTTATAATTATTTAAAATTTACACAGTGTCCCATATTTGCATATTGTAGGTTTTTGCCGTTTCTAATTGCATTATTTTATACATTTAATGGGCAAGATTTTAAAAACTGACCAGTGATTTTGAACAGCTTCCTATTTTGGACGGTCAACATGAAGATACTTGAAAAGGGCAAATTTTCAGAGGGACAGTATTCAGTATTTTCTAAAATTCAGTGTGTCAGTGTAATCATTGTAAAATTGAGGTGCCCAACATTACTAGACACTTTTTTTTCTATTCAAAGACTGCATAAGAAACCCTTGAATTCTCTCCCCAGAGAAGTGCATCAGCAGAAATCACTTTTCTGCCCATCAGAGTTTCCCTCCCATCTCTCATGTTTCCCCTGGCTGTCAAGACACAATTGTTCTTTCCACATCGTAACAGTAGAACTTCATGTAACTGCTGCTGTTTACAATTTCCATCTCCCAGCTATGTAATTAGAGATAAATCTGGCTGTATAACTCCTTCTCCAAAATTATACAATAACCTGACCCAAAGCCCTGTGAAAGCAGCCAGAAAAGTTTCACTGATTTTTACAGATGTTAGATCAGGTGTTTATTAGCCGTTCCATTCAGAAGAAAAAAAGAAGCTGAAAGATGTTTAAAACCTAACACAACTATCAACTTAAATGGGCAATCTGAGGAGATGCTGGAAGGCAAACATAACATGTTTTATGCACTCTCAACTCCCCAAAATGTATTTTCACAACTTTAAGCCGACTTTGAATATTCTGGCTTTCGTGATATTTCTTGTTCTCTTCTTTATCGTGTTCTGGACTTTGGTTTTAGGCAAAGTAATTAATATCTTTATATCCTTAACTACAAACACTTAACTTATTTGAAACATCTTTTTGTCATAAAAAACCCTCTCTGGGGCCTTTTTTATGTAGTCATTTGCTACAGTTAACTTCACAAAAATCCTACAACTCTGAGAGTATGGAAACTCAGAAAAATGAATTCACTTATGGGAAATCTTTGCAGCATTTTCATTTATCCATTTGTTTTCTGGTCTGCTGTGTCTCTTGGGGTACTTGCTCTCCCAGGTTCTCTGCATTGCGTTAACCCTGTAGTTGGACTCATTCAGGGAACAGGAAAGCGATTTCTGAGGGAGGGAGCTGGTAAGGAGCAAAAATCATAGAGGAAACTCACTCTGGCCAAGACAGTGATTCGGTTGCTGCTCACCTCTTCTTACAAAAAGTATCTGGGTGGAGGTATGCCCAAAGCCTTGAGCAAGTCCTCAGAGAAGACCTGTGTGATACATCACTTTTCTCACCCTGGAAATCCTCCCTATCCTTAAAGCTTTACAGGGCAGCAAGCAAAGGCTATTTTATATCACTCTGGTTACGACAATATGGTCCACCTCCACCAGCAAACTGCTTATTAACACAGCCACGCTTTGGGCAGGAGGCCCTCTGGCCAGAGATGCGCTGCTGTGCTCCTGCGGGTCCCCTTCCCGATGGTGTCCCCAGCGGCACGGGTCAGCCCTTCCCAGCAGAGCCAGCCACCTTCCATCAGGATCAGTGGGCTTGCTGCTGAAGCAACCAGAGGAACAGAGGATGGAAAAGGCTTTCCGCACCAACGAAGCAGCCCCATGTTGTCACCGCCTGCCCCAGCCCTCTACACAGCAGGTGTATATCTCAAAGGCATAGTAGCCAGAGGCTGCTATGATCAGTTCTCACAAAGCTTAACTTCATATGCTGCTTTAGTATAAACAGTTTGGGTTAATGATTTAAGCAGATTTTTGTCTTTATACTTGATGCTTGTTCATACGCTATACTAATTTCCTAGCATCATACGCATATTGTAATGATGAGATGTTCTCCCTCTTTTCATAATATTTTAAGTGACATTTTCAAAAATACAGAATTGATCTATGGATTTTTACAGCCTGAAACCGCATTCAAATATCTGGGGCGGGGGGATGAATTATGAAGACCAGACTGATTATAAATGGGTGTATAGAAATTGCAAACAGCAGATAATTCATTAGGCCAACATGGAGGAGAATATTGGCTATTTAAAGAACACTTCCATGGTTAAAAAAAGTAATCCAAAGGACATTGAACGCATTGAACAATGTTCATAGTTACTATTGCTACAGTACGTAAGCACCTTGGTTACAATACATATCCTGCAGAGACATTACACAAGCTTTGTAAGTGAATTTTTCCATTCTTTCAGAGGAAGGAAATCCAGAGAACCAAACTGTGTTTCAGACGTGCTAGACTTCCAAAACACAGTAAGAGAGGAGATCCCACTTGACCCACCATGGATCCCTTTACCGGGCTCCAACTAAGCAGTTGTGGTACCTACATTTGGCAGTGCCTCAAACAGCAGCTTGTGCCTCCATGCCAGCCTGTATGTCACTTTGACCAGGCTTGACTATATTAGCACAACCGATGTGACAGACTGGGCACCCGGAACGTATACCCAATTCTGCCTCCATCTCTAATGGCTAGCTGTTTTCTACTTCAGAAGACTAGATTACTCACATTAAGGATTTAGGAACTTAAAATAACCTGCCTATGAGGTATGTATGTTGTGAGATCACCTACTCTTACAGGCAATGTAACTAACCAAAAATTAAGATAAATATGTCAATAAACAAAGAATACATATAAATGTGTTAAGAATCAATATCTACATGCTTACATTTGGTTTTGGAGACAGTCAGCCCAGAAGATCAGTTAAAAAAATAGCAAGTCTTTCATCTGCTATGTTGAGGCAGTGAGATGGTCCCTTACATTTTCACTCTTCAATAACAAGGGGATAAACAAAATGCAAGGGGTGTCTCCACTCTCACATCCATATCTCCTTTCACTCTCCCTAATTCTTTTTCCCCTCTATAAAAAAGTACAGGAGATGCCACACCTTCACACTTTATCAAGCACATTATCCAGATTTGTCCCTTTCATTCTCTTCTGGCATAGGGAGGATAACAAACTAGTCTGACTTTGCAAATCCACGTGTGTTTTTGTGCACAGGTATTTAAAATGACACAAGGAGGTGTCCCAGTCCCCAGATGCCACCACAGATAAGAAAAAAGAAATGTGTTTCTTCTACAGAAGATGTAGGCCAAATCTGGATCTAATTAAATAGTGATACATTAATTTGGGAATTAATTGTAGTAAGAATTCCTCATCCTGTATGGAACTCCGCTTTCCAAATAATAAACATCCTCTGAGAATTACCATAACTACATAGCATGAGTAAACTTTCCAGTGCTGGCTGCCTAAAAGTATGGCAGAATCATAAGTTTCCTGGCAAGAAACGTATTTGAATATGATAAAACCACAGTTGCAAATGGTATTAGGAGATACTGAAAGAATGAAAAATGAGATCTTTCTTTGCCGCGTTCACTGCATCGACTCTGTGCCCCATATGACTGTTTAAAAGCCTTTAGCACTGCCATGCACAAAACTGCCCTTGGAAAACTTTGAGAAAAATCTGGCCATTCCCCCTCAGAAACATTAATTTCTGAAACAACAGGTATCTATACAAACAGCAGGTTTCCATGCAGACAGACTACTTAAGGAGAAATTCCCAGCTGTTCAGGAGCTGAACACTAGACAGGTCTCACACCAGCTTTCCTGTGTAGGGTTTCACCAAAATAAATGGCAAATGCCAAGCACACCACATTTTTAGGAACCCTCTTATCTACTGAGCCGTCTGATTTTCAGATGAAGCAGCAACCTCACCATGAATTCCCACAAAGAACTGACAGGAGGACAGCAGATAAGGCTTGATAAGTGTGAAAGTACCAGAACTGACAGAGAAACAGATGGGCAACATCAGAGACTGAAACCTCGGTGGAAAGTCTTGTAAGTGGTTGTCTTCATTGCTATCTTACACCATTTTTCCTCTACAACTGGTCCCAAGCTTAGAATAAGAACAGAGCAGAACAAAGGCAGAGGTTTTTGTTCTTTATCCTGCTGATAAGTGGTACCATTCTGTGGAGGTGTTTTGGAGGGCTTTTTTTCTCACCCCATTAAAGCCTTAAGAAAAAGTAAATTAGTTCTTTAAAAAAAAAAAAAAAAATCTATTAGAAAACAGTTTGTTTCCAATAGACAACCTGGGATATTAATTACAGATGTTATAAAACTTTTCCTGCTTTACTGCTAACTCCAGTAAAGCAGTGACAGTGTGTTTTGAACATACACTCAAAAATACGAAATAATATTTGGCAATAGCTATAAAGGAGCAGATTCTGAAGAGCACGTTACTGCACAAGAAGTCAATCAACAAGGGTCAGTGAAGCCATTTTTGGAATGAATTACTTGTGAACTACTCAACTGACCAAAAGGTAAATATGCAGAGTGTTATTACAATGTTATTTTTTAAACGGAGTAAAGAAACAAGGTTCATCCTAAGTAACCTTAATATGGGATGTTGCAATACAAGTGGTAATTTTGGGCTTCTGCATTGTTTTGCTATCAGTCACAATATCACATTTCATTATGAACTGTCCTCAGGATAAATAACACTCGTAGAAAATAAGATATCCAGTAAGTATGCAATATTACCTTCCATTTGAGAAGGGCAAATGAGTTTAATTAACTTAAGGATAAGCCACTTCTTGGATATTTCATATTAAAAGACAATTTCAACTGCAATGAAGAAATTGCTTTTGTTTATAATATAGGGAGGAGCTAGAGCAAAAGAGTTTCAGCCTTCTAAGATCCAGAAGAAGGCAGCAACCGAGATTATTACCACTCTTTCAGAATTCTAGAAACCTTATGTGCTTTTGTACCTGTAGCTTTTAGATGGCTCTTTGGGGACATTTGGGTTGAATCAGACAGTTATGCAGTTCTACACGCATTTTTATTAAGTTTTGAAATATGTTCTTTTTTTATTTACAAAAAAATGCAGGCAGAGCCCCAGATTTAGAATAATTTGGTATCTATCAATGATATCTGATAATCCAAATCTTCTTAACTGCCAAAATCTTACAGGTTTTTTTGGTCAGACAAGAAATTAATAATGTCCCAAGATCACTCAACCTTGCATTGTTTCATATGCAAAAGAAATAAGCTATACACATGCAGTGCGGCGTCCGCACATATTACCGCTGACTTTTCCACTACTCTTCCAATATGGCAGTGCATACCACTGACCCTCATCCACAGGGGTGATTGATTGGGGTAATTTCCAAGCTATGCATCCAGCCCCTTCTGCTCCTCCAACATGGACACAGAGGCAGCAATACAGGGGGATCCAAGTGCCAGACAATTATTAAAGCAACAAGGAGCTATTCAGCGGGGAAAGGCAGAAGGCTGGATGGAAGTTCCCTCTGGGCTGGATTTGGCCCACAAAATATAGTCTGGATGATGCCAGAATAAAGGGTAAATTTCATAAGGAATGAAAGGGATAAAATAGGCTTTCATGGAATGAATAGCTAAGTAGCTCCCGAGACATATGAAATCTTAGTAGCCAAAGACTGAAAAATTGTAATAACTACCGTGTGAGCACTGTACAAGAAGAAAGTGCCTGCCAAATTCATGTTCTGATGCCAGAAATTCTGAAAATCATGAAAATCTGAAAACAAAATCTGAAAAAGCAAAAATATGGTCATTGCTAAGTTATGGGAACAGCCCTACTGACTGTAGGAATGTTGCTAATAAAATTCTCAGAGCAAAAGCAAGAATTGCAAAAATTACTCTTACCTTATTCACTTTTTGTGGTACAAGGGAAGCATCTTTTAATAATCAAGTGGGACATAAAGCCAAATGTGTACACATAACCTTCAAAAGAATGATTAAACTGATTCTCAAATAAATGTTTGTCAAGGATCTATATTTATAAAAGATTTTTTAAAAAGTACAAGTTCAGATGAAAACAAGTGATTCTTTCTTTCTTACTACCACCTGTCATAAATTAAGTTTTGGACAAGGACAGTTATGCTGCTGTTGGAAACCCCTAATTTACTCCTGGGTATGAAAGTATAAAAGGTACCAACTCCGGAAATTAATACACTATGGAAAACAAGGACTGTCTTACATGTTGAGCCTTCTGTACTTTCATGCATGGGAACAAACTCTTGGCAGAAAATCCTGTCCTTGACCTGTGACTCTCAAGTATCAGAGAGTGACCATGATATAGGCAAAAAGCCGTCCTCCGGAGCCTCAGGAGGATACACTGTTTCCCTGTGGAATGTAAGATCTCTTGTCAACATACACGCATCTCCCCCAGGGCCATAAAAGTGAGGCAGTAAACAAAAACAGCTGAAAGAAATGGGTCTGCTTGGCAGAGATGAGGAGAAGTTTCACTGGCCAGTGGTACCTTCAGGTTATGCAATGCTATGCTGGGCATAATGCTCCTTATTCTAGAAGAGCCAAAATATTGCACAAGGTGGCTCTGTTCCACCCAGACATCACCCCCTCCCCAGCACACCAGACACTATACCATGCCTTAAAAACACTTTGGAGGAGAAAATAATTTCCCCTTTGAGTTAAGAGCAACAGGTAAAAATACTTAGAGAGAACAGGCAAGTTGCTGAGCATGCAATTCCTTGTAAATCTACAGGGAAGGCCAAGCTGAAGGTTGTCTGAAGAGAGGGATGAAGTTGGCGAACGTGAGGGTCAGGAGTTGGATTGCTGCTGCTGCAGCTACACAGATCCACAGCCCAAAACTCACTGGCTGGATGGCCACAAGTCCATTTCTCCAGAAGGCAGCCCTAGCATGACAGGCATGGGAAAAGACTCTTTCCTCCAGTCTTTGCACAGATCTGATGCCTAAATCCTGGCTTGAGAAGAAAACCCTGTCCTATTTTCTACTATGTTCACACCTGAATTGTCAACAGTCCATTTCTAAGACTGCATCAGTTTCTAATCTTACACATTTATTTACATGCCTCTTATTCCTACTCTTACCTCTTCACGACACCTGGCCACTGTTGCAAGCATTCTTCTTCCCCAAGGCTCCTTTAAATTTAACCTTCTCCCATGTTATGTGACAGAGAAGTGTATTTATGCTTTTTCTGAATAACTCAGTGTTATTTACTATGCCACTGTCCTTTCCTGGACTGAAACACCTAATCATGTCAAGTTTAGCCATCAGTTCATAGCAAAATGGAGAGGATGGAAGGATATTTGAACCCTACCTTTCAATTCTGCATCAGCTAATGACCTGGCATACAGATAAAGGCATAAATTAGTACCATTTCACTTACTTACTTCACTTGTCTATGAAAATTTCATCCAGTTGAAAACCTGGTCCACGCAGTTAATAAATGGACAAGCCTGTTGATATGCAAAACAAATCAGTTCTCCAGCTGGAGAAGAAAACTTTCAGAGCTTCTGACAGGGAAAAGCACAAGAAGAGCACCTTCTGAACTACAAAATAATAAACTTATAACATAGATAAATTCTTTTGTCACATGAACAAATCAATAGCGATACTAACAAATGAACAGCAGTAGCATGAAAATTAAGTACATTAGTGAACAAACGGACTGCAAAATGAATTGCAGGGAAAGTTAAAAAAAACAGTCTTCTGTTCTTATAATTAAAACATCCTGCCTCCTTCCCTGAACGCTTCCTCTCCTCTAACTGGCAATCGCCTACCAAAATTCATCCTTGGAAGTGCTGGCAGAGGCAGGGTGTGGACCGGATTCAGAGGCACAGGTTTTATCGCTACATCTTCCAATTCCACTCAGATGACACAATATTGAAAGCTGTCCACCACAGTTATACCATTGCTGTCATCAATAAGGCTAGAGGCTGAATGATGGTTTCAGTTTTGGCAGAGTGGACCAACCTCAGGAATTGAGGCTGAGTTTGAATTGGAAACGGAGAAATGTATTTCTTGTACATACCTCCCACATATGTTACAAATGTGTATCTAACATAAAGTCCTGGGATGAGATCCTTGTGCCAAAGGCAAAATTCTCATTGACTTCACTAAGTTTGCAGCCCTGAGTTACAAAAGTAAGCAAAAAGGGAAAAATTTTTTGCTTGTTAACCCAAACTCTTCAGCTTTTCAGTATGCTCTCAACTGTAACATATGCAGCCATCATATTCAAAACCCTTCTCTTTCTGGCATATCAAGGAAAATACAGCTCAACTGCTTATGGAAGATAAACCGTGGGACTGAACAATTCCGTGTGTCCCCTGGTCTTAGCTCTCTCCAAATTCCAGGATGCCGTAGTACCTCCTAAATCCTGCTCCTGGGAACATGCCGCAGTGGCTCCCCAGCTGCTGGGACAATACTGGAGCATATTCCCTCACCCTGCAAGGAAGGGAGCCCCGGCACACACCCACCGCTCAGCCCAGGGACAGCTACAGCCACAACAGAAAACTGATGGATACACATCATCGGGAAGAGACTGTGCCGTAAACCACCCTATTGTGTCATGCACTGTAATTGCAGTGAACCAAACTGGGATGGGAAGATATGGAGAGCCTACAGATAGGAAAGATACTAGAGAGTTACAGCGCATATACTAACCCGGCGAATGGACAAATTTCTGGAGGCATTTCTGGAGGCATTTCAGTAAATGCTCTCTTGAATACCTGAAACTGTTTTAAATTACTGGCCCTTTTACATTAAGGAGACCTGGATCCTTAACTTTAACAGATTACAATTGAAGGACTCATGCATCAACTGGTAAAGTGTCCTTTGGGTGCTTTTATCCCCCAGATTTCTCTGAAAGCAATGTACAGTCAGGTTTTTTTTCAGCTCACAGCAGTGCAAGATCAGCCCTAAATTAGAAGATTCTGGTTTATCCTTCAGAGGAGATACTTTTTCAGACAAATGGCATTTGGTCCTGTGAGATTAGGTGTGATGTTGCCAGTTGTGCCATCTGAATTACATCAGGCCTCAAGCTGAATGGAGCCCAAATTAAGATCATGAATATAAAGATTTCTTTCATTGTGTTTGTTTAGCTGTGCAGTCACCTCACCATCGACTGTCTGTGTGCTGTCTGTGAGCACAGAACAAATTATGAACTTGAATCATAGAATCATAGAATCATAGAATCATTAAGGTTGGAAAAGACCTCTAAGATCATCAAGTCCAACCATCAAATCTCTCTCTATATTCATCTCCACTCTAAGTCTCTACCAAAAAAAAAAAAGTTAAAAAATCCCTGAATAAAAATGACAGTGATTTATCTTGTGAAAACACTGGTCCTCTGGTCTGAGTTACAGAAATGTAGGCATATTATATCTTCAGTGCAGTCCCGGTTTTGCTTTAAGTTTTTACCATAATGTCCAACAGTACAAAACGAGCCATAAGTTTCTATGCAAACACGTGTTATTCCAAAGAGTTCAAATAGACAAGGAAGAGATGATAAGAGGGAGGAACTATTCCCCTAACTTTAAAGGGTTCAGATGGATAAAAGGCTTAAGCCAATATCCACTAGTATCAACAGCAATATGGTGCCAGTGGCTATCATTTAAGGATGTTTTTTAGAAAAACAAAACTTCTTGATGAGAACCTCTATTTTTTTAAGAACATCCAGTCAACAATATCTATAACTGATGTGATAATAATGACCCCATTGAGTCTCTGACAGCGGCTTCTAAGCACACCAACCAGCACTCCAGCAAATTATCAATTTGGGGTCACTGGACACTGCTTATCTACATTTTCTTTCCAGCTTTAAAGGGTTTTGTGGGTCCTGCTCTTTCAAACTTAAAAGCCAGTTTGTTTTTTGCAGTTTGGGTGGATGCTGTGTTTCGTATGAAACGGCTCCAGAGTACTTAGCATAAACAAGGGTTTTGAGAACACTACACTAAATAGAATACAGCGTCTCAAAGCAATGGATCTGCTTTATTCATACTCAGTTTTTTTTTTTTTTCTTTTTTTTTCCCCACAACTCTGACAAAGATGCTGCTGTCCAAGAAGTTATCAAAAGCATAAAACACAAAAAAGCAAAGCATTGCTAAGCCAACAGTTCCCAGCTTCCTCTGATAGAGTCCACTGGCTTGTTAGTGCTGCAGCTCAATGGCTGAAGACTTTCAACCGCCTCCCCTGAGTGGTGTTTTCATCTCTTCCCACCCAGCCCACCTGTAACAACGAAGGCAATTAGCTTCACTGCCTCCCTGAACTGTATAGCCTGGCCTACCTCCAACAAGATCAAGAACTTGGAAAGGGAAATGGCTGTTGCCTCTCGTAGGCAGAAACAAACAGAATGAACAGTCCGGGCGAGACGAGATGCTCCTCCACACAGCCCTCGTGGACCACGGCTCCCTCCTTGTACAGTGCTCTTCTCCAAGGAACCGGCTGCCTTGGCAGGGAGCATCACTGAGGGACTCAGTAAACTGACTCGTAAATCGGCTTATGATGGAAATGCAAAAGTTGAGGCTTGTACAGCCAATCCTCCATACCCCAACAGCACACAACTCTCACTAGAACAACTGCTGTGTACTTCAGGCTATTGCCTAGCATCTGACTGCCAGCCCGCATCCATCACAGCAGCTTTCCAGAGCCACCTTGCCAAACTCACCGTCGTTACCAGCAGCAGACACCTGAAAGAACAGAAGGTAAATGCAGGAGGTTTGAGGACCTTCCCTTAGTTCTTATTCTCACAAGTGACTTATATACACAGCAGCTTATGAAGCATTTTAGATCCCAAGAACTCACGTTAGATTTAGAGAAACTGCTGAAAATTCAACTCTATTTCACTGCAAATTAAGGGTCTCGGAAGTCTGCACACTCCACATAATCTTAAAAAATGGGGCTTGGGTTCCCGAATAACTTGGCCAATTCTGAAAATTCTACCCATGACCATCGTTCATTCCCCTAAACGTTAAGCTGCAGAAACCACTCCCAAAACCAAGTCTGGGAAACAAATTTGCAGTCGCTCAGGGTAGCTCAATACTTAGCCTGTTGAGTCACCATAATGACCACAGAACGGATGGATTATATGATTTTAATAGGTCAGACACCGCTGTTTTTTCCTTCACAATCACACATCCTAAAACAACTAAGAAGTAGTTGAGATAAGTCAGACACGCGTGCCCACACTCTGTTTATTTTGAAAAGTCATCACCTCTTCTCCAGATGAATGCTGTTATATTTGCACCTGACCATACACTGCTTCTCTTCAGTCAAGGACAGGGATTGACACATGCATCCAAACAGCCTGCCGGAATAACAGACATATTTCTCTAAACACAGCTTTGTTGCTCCTCTATTGTACTAGCAGTTTTTGTTGCCAAGTGAAGGAGTTAATCCTGCCCATAACTGTGCCTGTCTTTTGCAAATACAATTGAAACGAAAGAAATTGCCAACATGCAATTCTGTTTTTAAATAAACACTTATATGATATCTCCAGGTTGTTTTTCTGCTCTGCAGTTATGGTTGTTAAGACAATAACCCTAGCAGTCTCAAATACATAGGCATCCCAATGTGCTGCACACTGTACAATGGTCCATGGAGGTTACTGTTAAAATACACTCACAGAAGAGAGAAATGAATTTTCTTCCTCCTACTGACCTTCCTGGCCACACAGGAATTTTTTTCTCCTCACCACTGCATTTCTCATAGGACAAACTGTTACTGGGCCTCCCCTGAAAATCACTCTGTGAAAAATAGTATGGAAGATAAGGGTCAAACTCTATGAATACAGCATGAGATAAGTAACACCCCAGCCCTCAAACACCACCTGTGTGATTTCTGCTCCGCTCCCCACTTCATGCTTTTCTTCCTTCATAACTGAGCACTAATGCCTGTTGAGTGGCTTCAGCAGTGCCAGGCAGTACGCTGCTTGCTCTATTTCTCCAAGAAAATGAAAGGTGATACAGGACACGTGAAGTTCTGGCCACAATGCAGTCAGTAGGATTTTTGGTTTAGACCATTGTACTGCCAGGATTTCTCACCGGTTTGCAGTGATGTCATATTCAAACCTGAACCAGCAGATGTTACCTTAAAATGAAACACTTTTGCCCCAACAGCAAAACCGTGCTGATGACCGTTACCTGTTTTGTGAAGTGCCCTGAGATAGCGGTCAACAGAGGGTTGGACAAGAGCGAGGAAGGATTAATATACAGGGAGCACAAAAGGAAGTAACTCCATGTAGTAGGCAATAAAGGATTAAAAAACACATCCTGTGTTTAACAGGTAACGTGACATAGCTCTGCCTCAAGAGCTCTAGGGAACCGTTTCAACTGCTCTCCTTTCACATCATATAATAACCCTACTGGCATGACCTCTTCCAAACGGGAAATGGCACAATCTACTCAATAAAAACTTCTGTTTGTTTTCTTTTCTCTTCCCCTGGTACCAGCTGAGCGCTACACGAAACCAAAAGAGAAGACTGTCCCTGCTCTCCTTGTCTACCCCCAAAATGTTGATCCTGAAGRGGAAAGAAGTAGCAGGGCAAGGCACACTGGAGAAAACATAAGACACAGAGTGTAGCTAAGGCTGGGGCTGTAAAAGAAATGAAAAAGAAAGTTTAGTAATGAATCCAACTGGAATAGGTTCTCCTCTAAAAACCTCAGCTTAGGATCACCATTGGTAGTTTTTACACGCTAAGCCGGAGTGCAGGCAGTCAACAGTATGACCCAGAGAAACACCCACCCAACAAGCTGTCTGAAACAACCATCAATGACTGCTTTAACGAACTGGCTCCACTTGGTCGTACAGCGAGCAAGGTGTGTGCTCAGGTGGCAGGTGACAATGCTGCAGCTGGCCGATGGGGAGCGGGCAGCCCGTGCCAGTCAGTAGCGGATATGGTGAGCCCCGGGGAGCCAGGGGACACCAGGTTGACTAAGGAGGGGTGAACCGGCCCAGGTCGGAGACAGAGCAGGTCAAAGCTCCCATGCCGGTCAGTAGCGCCAGCCTTTACCAACGCAGTCACTGCATCTCAGGTGCTCTTGCAATGACTGGCGAGCAAAGAAGTGATGTTAACAAAGCAGCGATGGGATATTTACCTTATGGTTACTTTTCAGGAGTTTACTTAAAACACTGGGTTGATGTAGGTATGAAAATGCCACATAGCAAATTACATGAATTTGAAACATATATCTACAAGAAAAACTGAAAGTTTCAGGTTTTCCTGTGGTTATGAGCCTGCAAGCCATTCCACACAGGCAGATCTTTGTGTCCCTGATTAACCTCAGTCAACTAACTTAAACAGGGCTGTGTCTGATTAAGGTCCACATTCACAAGCTTCAGAAAATGCTTTGTATAAAAATTTGGTTGTTGGCCAACCCTGATTGCTGCATGTAAGTTACGTCTGATAGGAGCAAAATGTGTCCGTTTGTGAGAATTTAGACTGAAATTTCCTTAGAGACCAGGACAGCACTATTTTTCTTGTTGCTTTTGTAGTCACTGCCTCGGCGTAACTACCCTTTTCTTGCCAACGTCAAAGCAGAGTAGGGGAGAGGTTATTTTTCAAAAGGCAGGATAAATCCCCTCGCCTCTAACTTCTGAAGGCTTCAGTTTATGACTCACTGTGTCCACAGTGAAATGAAGTTGTGATCACAACTCCAGACCCGATCCAACACACATTGAAATCAATGGGAGTCTTTCCGTTGACTTCAATGGAAGCTGGGTCACACCCTTAGCAGACACTAGCTGTGCGCAGAACAAAACCACCCACCAGTTTTGGATGGCAGAAAATATGGTCAGCCTGGAAACAGCAGGGATCCCTGAGGTCAGAGGTTGTCTACAACAAAAAACTAATACAGGAAAAAGCAGCAGAGAGATGCTTCAAGTGCACCTGTCTGCACTCTGACTCTTTCTAGCACTATYAGCCCAGACGAAACTGCGTCCAGAGCAAATATTTATCAAAAATGTAAAAAGAGCAGATCTTGGCAAAAGCCAAAATCTGGCCCAGAGTTGAAAATGTAGAATAATTATTCAATCTTAAAATAAAGTTTTCAAACAAAATAAACATAAGCTTCAAGAAATGAGCTCAGTACAACTTAGGAGCTAGAAAAGGCTTGCATCAGACTTTGTAGCGCAGTTTTATGGTTGTCAAACATGAAGGTCAACCTAGGCCAACTTCTAAAAGGAGAGTATGAGCACAGCCAGTGTCAGCCTTTATGTTGTATGTTAGCAGGCCACCAACAAACAACTAACTATATGTTGCCTTTAACATTCCTCATATGGCTCCTGTATGAAAATAGTAATAGAGAAAAAAGCTCACAATGAGGGAAAGCTAAGCTTGAAAATGAAACTCATAAAACAGTTTTAAGAGTGTTTTGGGACTGTCAGAGAAAGGACTGAGGAAGAGCATACACTTTGGAAAGATTAAAACAATGACTATGTGATGTTGGTAAGAAATTGATCATTGCCAGGAAAAAAAGGCAGGAGCAAAAAGGAATATTGATCTTTCAATAGCAGAGACCATTTAGTTTGGATGATACAGCATTTGTAGGCTGGTCTTCACCTTGGTTTATACATCCCCAGGACTGACACACTATTATTTGAAGAATTTTTTGGTGGGAGAGGCAGAGGTACAGACAGACTGGCTMCCCTCACACTGGCAGGTATGTCTTGACACGGTGTCTGAGAGTTACTGACGCTCGGTACCCAGAAACGTCTCACTCAGGAAGGCCTCTCTGTGCTGATCGTTTCTTCCACCCAGCCTGTCAAGGCCTGTGCTTGACAGGTTCAGGAGAAAAAAAGAGGCCCTTCTTCAGTCAGCTTTTTTCTAGACTTATTTTTCAGCAAATCAAGAAACGCACAGTGACGCAGGGATTTTGTTGAGTTAGTTATGGGCTTAGCAGACGCATACTGTATAAATTAAGAACAGGGAGGTCCTCTGGGGCTGGGCAGCCAGTGCAATGTGAGTAAGCACACTGCACCACAGGTAATAGATGCATCCAGACACCCTGCACCGACTTAGCACTTGCAGGAACCGCGAATGAGCAGAGACCTTGTAAAACGTGACTCAAACTTGTTAGCAAATTACTGGGCTAGAATCCCCCCTGCGACATTATTCCCGTGTTTGAGTGTAATCTCTTCATTGTACCTCATTACATGCATTATACCTCGTATTTTGGGCTGTATTTTTGGACTTGCTTCCCATTCCATTTAAAAAAACAAAACAGTTGGGAGAGAGGAATATCTCTGAAGGTAAAAAGCCAACGCTGTTGATCATAAATCTCTCGCTATATATATATATATGGAGCATGAATATAAGCCATGTCGCTGACAGGTTTTCCACCGCCGGTTATCCCCAGCAGCTGCCTCCCCGCAGCCGTGCCCAGCCGGCCCCTCCGAAGGCGCTCCGCCGCTGCCGCCCCCCGCGCTCCCCCGTCTCACGCACGGGAGGTGCCGCCCCGCAACGCCGGGGGCCGAGAGAGAGACCCCAACCCCCCCCC